>PVJL010001410.1:204094-267193 GCA_004026885.1 Lyroderma lyra
TGACTGTACGGAGAGCTGAGCAAAGGCTGCAAAAGAAGACGCAGGGGGATGAGAGAGAAAGTGATCAATGTCCACAGATATTTGGAATATTGAACCGGTAGAAATTGCTAATGGATTGGAGTGGGAGATGAAGAAAAGAGCGTAATTATGGGATATTCAATTTTTTCTTTTTTTTTTTTTTTTTGCCCTGCAGGAGTAACCAGGTAGATGATGCCAGCAGCTGATAAGGGGCAGACTGGGGAGTGGGGGAAATGGGTGAGTGTATGTGGGAGGTGGTAAATCAAGAGCTCAACATGGGGCATGACAACTTTCAGATTCCTGTTACATATCAGGGGAAGCTGTTGAGTCTGTTGATGTGTGTCTGAGGCTATAACTCGGGAAGAAGCAGAGCTACAGTCATGAATTAGGGACTCAGTATAGACCAGTGGTGTCCAACCTTGTGGCTTCCCTGGGCCACACTGGAAGCAGAAGAATCGTCTGGGGCCACACATAAAACACACTCTCACTAATGGTAGCTGATGAGCTAAAAAAAAAAAAAAAAAGTCCTATGCATAATTTTCGTAATGTTTTAAGAAAGTGTACGAATTTCATAGCCGTTCTGGGCCACGTGAGGAATGCGGGCCACGGGTTGGACAAGCTTGGTCTAGATGGTGGCAGCAGCTACACAGAAGGAAACAGGTTAGAGCACATCATGAGCTCAAACACATAATACTGAACAAGAATTCCTCTCAGTAATATCATAGCAAATAGCTTAGCACTCATTAGCTGACCTTCAAGTTGACTTCAGCAGGCAAAAGTATTTCTCACCAGAGATTGTCAATAAAAGTGTTCACATCTAGAGTCGAAGTGGTGTTAGCTATTGTGTTCTGGACCAACGGTAAGTGTCATAAACAGATAGTTGTCATCAAAGAACATTTCTGGATAAAAAATAGTACCCAAATCCAGGACACTAGAAGAAACATGGGGTGGGATGGAGCTCATTCTACTCTGCCACAAAGTTCTGTGACCTTTGGGCAGATCACTGCCACCTGGAGCGCTCCATGTCACCAGGTGGAAACTGACAGTATTAAGCCAGGGACACCCTGAGGCCTATTCTGGTCCTTAGATTCCACGACGCAGTTTAATGCTCCCTCACGCAGAGCTGCCTGGCACAGACAACAGACTTTCTCAGAGGGAAGGTAAAATTGATTTGGGATAACAAGACTTGGGTGTTCCAAAATAACTAGAAAAAACTAAAATAGATGCTACATTTAGGAGACAATCTGACTACTGATGTGTTGCATACAGGTAAAATAAAGGAATAGATATTGGTTAAGACCTCATTTACAAAAAGATACATAAATAAATACAAACACTAATGGTATTAGGACAGGCTGATAGGACACCACTTCGCTGTGTGCACAATCAAAGTCTCTTGCTAACTCATGTCCAAGGGAATTGGGGGTGGGGCTCGGTTCCATGCAGTCATTGGGGACATAGGTCCCTTCCAGCTTTTGACATTGCCACCTTTACCATGTGTCCTCTAAGATTATCACCGAATAGGAACAAAGTGCTTGCAGGATTTCAAGAAGGGGGTTTTGTAGCCTGGAAGTGACATTCATTGGTTCCACTGGTCAGAAGTCAGTCATGTGACCCCAACTTGACCACAAAGGGTAGGAAAATTTCATTTCCTGTGTCCC
The DNA here is from genome assembly GCA_004026885.1 of Lyroderma lyra. Taxonomy (NCBI): domain Eukaryota; kingdom Metazoa; phylum Chordata; class Mammalia; order Chiroptera; family Megadermatidae; genus Lyroderma; species Lyroderma lyra. Next base: position 205,774 of record PVJL010001410.1, read on the forward strand.
AAGAACCAAAAAGCATGCCTCGATGAATACTTAATAATATCTGGCTCCTCCACAAAGGCATGTGCATAGATGTTATCATTAGTATTCCTCTCTCTCCATTCATAAGTAAACAAATCATCTTTATGCTAATAGCTTACCATATTGAACATTTATTCTGGGCTAGCTATTGTGCTAAATATTTAACATACTTTATCCAATTGAGTCCTCAGAGTAATTAGGAGGTGATTTCCTTATTTCGCAAATCTTCCTTGTCTACATACCTGAGAAAATCAATCTCCTTAAAGAGAATGGAAACTGGATCTAATAACCCATTGGAAAGTTCGATACTGGACTTACTAAATGTTGCAAGACCTAAGGAGACATACTAATTGTACTTAATCCCACGGACTCAACTACAGGTAATGCCAAATCTTCAGATACCCCAAACACTCAAAGACCACAACCTCCCTATTCGGCACCATCGAAGAATGTGGCTAGACACATAGAGCCTTTGTCATTAACATACATCATCACAACAAAGGATGTTTGTCTTATTTGTTTGTTTTAGATTTCTGATGAGAATTCGGTACAATGGATTTTTGTGTGTGGAGGGCTTTATTAGGCTGTGCGTGGCAGTCATGCTGTCAGCAACAGTGCCCTCAGGTTGGCCTCCAGTGCCCCTTCCTGTCAGCTTTTGCACTGCTTTCCCCTTAGCAGTTGCAAAGGAAAGGTGACCTGACTTCTAATGGATTCTTGGTCATACTTAATTGCCAATTTAGTGTGTGGCATTTTTAGCATTTGGCCAATTTAGAAATCCTAAAATCATAAAAGATGGTTGTTAAGTTCTTTGACTCCAGGAGGAAAAAAAAAGGTGCTTTATAAATTCCATCTGCCTAACTCTTGGCAGGCTGGGGATTTTGGAATTCGGTCCTATCAGGGTCTGTGATCATCCTTTGCTTTTGTTTCTGAAAGGGGGAATAATGGACAGTGTCGTCTGTGCGTCACCAGACCCCTGGAAGGGAAAGGACCTCCTGAGAATCCCTCACGAGCTGTACCAGCCCTGCCCTTTGCTGGCTCCAGATCTGGAGGCCTCGCAGGTGCAGCAGCAGGCGGTCCTGAGACCTCCTGAGAGCCACGGTGTGGGGGAGCGGGGCCATGCAGAGTGTGAGCTCAAACCCAAGCCCCGGCCCAGCAATCTGCGGCACGCTGTGGCCACTGTCATCATCACGGGGGTGGTGTGTGGGATCGTGTGTCTCATGATGTTGGTGGCTGCCATTTATGGCTGCACCTACGCCGCGATTACAGCCCAGTACCACGGGGGACCCTTGGCTCAAACCAACGAGCCTCCGAAGACAGAAGGGAAGGAGCTGCTGGACGGCTCACCAGCCTGAGAGCGTTCATCTCAGGCAGGAATAATCTCTTCAGGCCAGAAGGAAATGTCTGTGGAGGGCTGATGTGTTCACTGTTACTGCCTCATTTTGCTTTTTTTTTTTCCAAAAAACCCCACCAAAAATGTGTCTGTAAACAAACTATATATATATATATATATTCATATTCCTGGGAAGGAATTTATGTTGAGATGTTGAAAATGCCATAAATGAAGTAGAGATGATACTTGTGTTCTGTGTCTGAGAAGTGATTAGAATTATCCTATGTGGGAGGGGGCCGTTCGCAGAGGAAGGGGAGACGCCATCGCTGACTGATACTCTTCCCTGCATTATGTTGCTGTCAGAGAGCACAGAAGTTCAAATACATGTGTCAGTCGGCATTCTGGGAGCTTTAGGGTCCATTGGAAAACTGTCCAATTTTGAGTGCCTGGGAAGGAGGGGCGCTCCCCTCCGATCTTACCCGAGGGGCACCAAGTGCCTCTGTAATTCAAGTTCATGCTCGATCGGTGATCCTTTCAGATGTTGTGTATGTGATATATTTAATGGGAGCATCTGTTGGTTGAGAAATTTCGTAGCTTGCCACAAGAGCCAGATTACATTTAATTTTCTAAAGCAGAAAACCATTTGGGGCTCCCTAGGCCACAGAGGAAGAGGAGGGTTCCACGTCTGGAGAATGGGACCGAGGCCCAGGGTCTGGGGAGGTAAGTAACATATAAACAAACACAATGAGGACGGGAAGCCGGAAGTTGGGGGCACATATTACTGAAAGGCCGTATCCACCAGGCGACTGGAACCTTCCATTTATAACTCTCACAGCAGGAATGAATTGAGGGTGGGCCGAGAGCGAAATAATGGCTTGTGTGTATCTGTATCTACACACAGAGCGCGCAGAGCATGCAGACTTGTACAACCACACCCACACATAAACAAACTTGGAGCAATCAGTTTACCCACTAATGAAATGCAGCCGCGGCGGGGTGGGAGCCAGCAGCTGTTGACCACCACCCAGATTGTCTACTCAACACTCTGGGAGAGGAAGTAGGAAGGAGGGCTGAAGAGAGTGGGAATTATCAAGAGACTCTAGATATGTGGCGGCAGCCATCCTGAACATTATTTAGGCCGTGCTTGAAAAAAATCAGGTGTGGCCTGCTTTGCTCCACAGACACGGTCCTGAGGAGCTGCATGCAAAGTGAATTTTTGCAAATTGAATCATCATTTTAATGCAGTAGGGGAGCTCACTATTTAAAGGAGCCTTTCATGGAATCCTTCTGTAATGACAATAATTGGCTCCAGATTTATGCATGTTGTGAACTGGCATTTTCTCATGCTAGGTTCTCTTAAAGTGGAATCTACCTGCCCCCCACCCCACCTCTCATGATGCCCCATCTCATACCTAGTCACCTGTTAGTGTTAAAATGACTTTATGCAGAAGAGTTAAGGACAGCTTAAAAGCAGTCGGATGGCAAATAGAGAGCAAGCTGTCCCTCCAGAGGCCTTGAAAGACATGGCTAATCGATGCCAGCACTCTTCCCAGCGGAGCCTGGCTGCACCCCAGATGCCTTCTTCAGACAGCACTGTAGGCAACCAGAACTAATCAACTGAAGTTGGTTCAAAGGCTAAAAGCACATTTGCCATTCAGGGCACTGGCTCTGCATTCACTCCCTGGGGCCATGTAAACTTGGTTCGAATCCTAAAGCAGTAGTCCATTCCCTAACCTGGAACGTGAAAGCGAAGTCCCCACATGCAGCGACACGGTCTCCCTGTGCATTGTGGCCAGAGCCTTGCCCGGCAGTGTAAAAAGGCCAAGGGGGAAAGGCCCCGAACCTCCCATCGCCTGCCCTGCTGGACACGGAGACCATCGCTCCTGCCCACAGGGCTTCCCAACCACTGTGGGCCTCCCACACACCCAGGAGCTCATGAGGGGCCATTTTTTTGGAGCAGCCAATTTGCTAAATGATTTTTCTGGGGGGAAAATATACTTTGATGGTTTTTTTTTTTTTTTCTGAATGTTAAAACAAACCTGGATACATTAAAGAATAGACTGAAAAATGAGCATGAATTTTAAGATCAAAAAGAGACCCCCAGAGAAGGCCCGCTTTGGCATCAGCTCTGCCCCGAGCCCTGGTGTCCCTTTTCTGCTCTGACTGGGGCACCAGTGCATGGGCAAGGCTGAGCAGCTGGTCTCCGGGTGCAGTGAAAAAAGTCTTCCTTTCCTCGCCCTGCCCTGATGAGTGCTTGGCCAAGAAAGCAATATGAGAAAGGACATTGAGAAGCTCTCTTCATAGGTCGTCCCCGCTTCCCCACATGTTTCCAGAGCTCACGCTATGCACCCCGGCATGGTGAGAGGTGTTCTCGCGAGCACTGGTCACGGAATCCTGGCAACCACAGCGTGAGATCCTTGCACAGATATTCCAGGAGCTGGGAACCCCTGAGCCCAACTAGCATGCGTCCGCTCACCGTGGTGACCGAGGACGCCAAGTGCCCTGTGCCCCGCCAGGTGTGGCGATGCTGCGCGTCAGTCCGGTCCCCCCGCCCGGGCGAGGACCTGAGCAAGCCTCCCACACACCACAGAAAGCCCTGAACGTGGCTAGAACACGGGCTCTCCAACACCCCTGTCCCAATAGATCTCCGTGCACAGACGATAACTCCGGCAACAGATTCCTGCTTTACACGTAGTCTTTTAAGGAAAATGATTAAAACAGTGCATACGTGTATCCAGATTTCTATCTTTTGCCTACAATCACCACAAACAGCAGTTGGCAATGAAAATAATTACTTACCCTGAAATGTCAACAGCTTCTCAACACAGAAAAATATAAATCAAATTGTTTAGATTAACAAATGCAGACTTATCATTTGTTAATATGAGAAATGAAATGTTTTAACTATAAAAAACATCACAGATGAAAGACCCAATTTGCAGGGTATTCTGTGAGAACCACAAATTATCTTTCACAACCACTATAGCTCGTGAGGGGTAATTTGCAAACGCCTCAGAGATTACTTTCAGCTGTTTATTGCTGCTGTCACATTCATAGATTCCCCTACAAAAATGCCCCTCCATCACAGAGCCTTGCTGAGGGTACGCTGTGAACAACAGTCATGCTGAGCGTCCCTGGTTTCTGAGAAAACCACCTGAAATATAGTTGTTGTTCTTTTCCTCACATGCAGTGGAACGGTACGGCTATGGACTGGTGATTTTTGCTTTGTCAGAGATGAGAGGTTCACAAGCGCAGGCCTCAGGGATGCGGTCCCCGTCAGAGGTGAGGCATACACGGAGGGGACAGGAAGAACACGCCTGCCATAGGGATCGTGGGGCAGGAAGGCCGACTGGCTCACCTATGCCCGAAAAGCCTGTGAAGTGAGAGCACATCTCCCTGACCGCGCAGGGAGAACGTGTGTTTAAGATGATAAAATGCCAGCGGACCGCTGGGTGATTTATTTTTCTTTACAAAAATGGAAGCCTGGAAAGTGATTCACACTATTTCCTCCTAAAGGTTCATGAAAACCAAATCTCATTACTCGGGTTAATCAAGTTACCCCAGAAATAAGACACTTCTGTCTTAGATCCTAAATGCCAAAGGAAGTGGCTAAATCGATTTCTAAAATAATCTGTCTGTAGCACACATTAATGTAATTATACAGCTGGTAGAAACCTATAACTTTCTGTTGCAGATCAGGAAATAAATGGTTCCAGTTTGGTCGAACCCACCAATGTGTCCATACCAGTGAATGATATTCCAAGCCCACATGGCACCATTCGGCTGAGAGTTCGGAGAACTACCCGGTTTTCCCTTGTGATGAAAATGCCTCATTATTTTTTTTTTTTTAGCCTCACATTGCAAAGTGGTCTCAAAGAAACCCCTTCCCATTCAGAGAAGCTGCTTCATGACCCCCTAGACTGCTTTCACATGTTTGACTGCAGTGTCCACATCAACTCTTCACTCTGATGACACTGAACATTCATTTGGGTGAACAGCACGTCACCCAGTTACAAAGGCGCATCCAAAAGACCCAGAAAGAGAACCAGAGGACTGGGAGTTGGGCCGGTCCTTGGAGAACATGTAGTCCAGGCCTGGCAAATTTCAGGAAAGCTGTGACTGGCCTCCCTATCCACTTCAGACACTGCTAATAGATGATGGCAAACGTATCTACTGAGGCAAGGCCTCAAAACCTGTTTTGTGGGTACCCACTACCGAGTGCCTGGAGTTGATACGTGAGATTAAACTATTTGTTACCCCGATACAGATCCATGCCCTTATTTTACAAATGGGAAATTGAGGCATGGAAAAGAAAAGGAACTTTCCCACAGTCACACAGGTGATTAATTGCAGGCCTGAAAAAGGCAGTTGCAGGAGCATGGGGTTAGCCTGGGTGGCACAAGCCAGGCCCCCGCCATTCTGCCTTCGTTCTGTGCAAACCATGATATTAAGACTGCGACATTATTACATTAACTGTTTGGATAAAGACAATTACAGTACCACCATCAACATATTGAACACCCAATTTTGTGCCAGTTGTTTCCCAAGCATAATCCTTTCATTCTCTCTAAGCCTGGTATTGACCAAATGTCTGGCCATTTTATGGCCCCATGACAGATGAAGAAACAGGATCACTGGGTTTGAGTCATTTGTGGAAGATCACGCCATCACAAAGCAGCGGAGTAGGAATCTAGATGCAGGTCTTTGCAAAGCCAAAATCAGAGCACTTTCTGGGATGTGACAGGCCCGAAGAAGTCAGAGTTGGGATCCTTTCCTGACATCGCCAGTACTTACTTTAAAACACAGCAGAAGAAAGAAACTGAACCACCCTCCAGCATGTCACTGTCAGGGCTGTTCACACCAACTCCCAGGAAGCCAGCTGAAGGAGCCAAGGCCACATGGAGAAATGAGGGCTTTTCTATCACCCATGACTGTGCTGGGCAGGAAAAGACGTTTTCAGAGGGGTGGGGGAGAAACTCAGTTGCACTCTCTGAGAAGTATTAGAGAAAAATGATGCAATTAGTGCTGGCTTAGAAGTAGTGTTTCCCATTGAAACAGTTGTGAGTACACAGAGCATCCTAGAAATGACCAATACTGCCCTGTGATATCCCAGTCTCCATAAGGAATGCACTGTCCCAAGCAAAGATGTGACCTTCAGACCAATGGGTAGGATATAAAGGAAGAGAGTTACAGTCTACACGACTCATCCTTCTGCCGCAATCCCTTCCTCTGAGACAGTGGGCTTCAAAGCCCAGAGGGAACCATTCTGTCCCACAGGTAGGGCACCTGAGGACTCCTGCCACAAAGACGCTGCTGTCGTCATCCACGAGAGACAAAGAATCTCTACACTGCAGCATGTAACAGAATGTGGAGGATGGGAGCACAGAAAGACACGTACAGTGTAGGGGCCATAGTTTTTTACCAACCGTTTCTTACAGGGATGAAAACTACAGACGACTTTGGGTTAGCCAGGCTAAGTGGTCGGATCGCCAAGCATAGATAGTGGCATCCCTTACAACCCTGCAATGCCACACTGAAGGGGAGACATCTGGACACGGGACGTTCGTCTGGGGGTTACGTGTAACAACTAGCCTTTCATCTTGGTCTCCAAGGAGCATCTAAAGTCCATAGTAAGGGACACACAAGGGAAACTATTTATCATGTTCACTGGCAAACACGCCATATTTTAACAATAATTAAAATTAAGAAAGATACCTAACTTGGAGCCCCATAAAAGATACTAGGGAAAAAAAAGAAAGAAAAGAAACATTGCCTTCAAGATGCAGAAGAAGTATGAAAGATCTATTTTAAAACATATCCCAGTACAACTTTAAATGTTTCTGGTTGGATGTGGTATATATCATGCCCACTTACATTCCACGGGCAAAATCATGTCATATGGCTCCTTCAGAGTTCATGAGCCCCAGAAGCATACAGCTCCCATTGGAAAGTCCTGCGAGTGACATGGCAATGGGCAAAGACATGCAATCCCCCGACAGGGAAGGGAGAAGTAAATAATTACAAACAACCATAAAATAATAATAATAAAAAAATAATAATGACTAAGTAAATACAAATAGATAAATAAAACGACAAGTGAATCCCTCCATCATCATTAGAAGTACAAAAGAAACACAACAACATATTGAATCAGTGATGTCAGATACATCACATGAGATAGTCACTCTCAGGATACAGAAGTAAAAAAACAGAGACAAAATCAATAGAAAATGATAGAAACACAGGAGCGACAGTAAAGAACCATTATATGAATAATGGGTTTTCTCAGTAAACCAATTAGAGCATATCAAACAGAAAGGGGAAAAAAAAATCTGTGAAGGTAAAGACTCAAGTTACACAGATCAAGAAAGGCTGACCATAAGACCGATGAATGAAAAAATAAAAAAAATACAGTTAGTCTAGGTTAGTGTGTGGCACATACACATTTTAATCAGTAGAAATCAGAGAAAAACAAATAAATGAACAAATACATTTTGGTAAAATTTTCAAACTTAAACAATAAGTTTAAAAATTCTAAAATCTAGAAACCAAACAAAACCAAAACTTAACAAGGAACCAAATTGAGACTTGCAATTTTCAGACATGCAAGGGCTCAGGGAGCGTGGTATCTTCTGAAGAAAAATATCCCCAGATATACTTTGGTCAGGAATAAATTGCAAAAAACTAGAGGAAAGAGAATGGGGAGGAAGCACGCGAGAAGGACTCAAGAATGTGGAAGTCAAACCACTAAAGTGCCAGTGAGAAGAACTGAAATCAGTTAAAGTCAGAGTAGAATCTCAGTGGGTTTGCTAATATGGCTACAAAACAATGTGGAGTCAATAATTTAAAAAATTTCAAAGCCACACCTGCATGCCAGGCAATTTCCTGAGTATAAGAGACAAAGGAGAGAACAAGAAATATAAAGTATATGCCCCATGGAACTTAACATCTCGCAGAGACAGAAGGTAAACAAATTAAAAACCAATGAGGTGGTAAAAAAGCAGGTGTGCGTGGGAGAGAGCGCTGGGGCTACGGGAGAGGGAGACGTTTCTGTTTTATACATACTCATCGGGAAAGCCCTCTCTGAGAAGACCTTGGAGCAGAGACCTGAGGGAACTGATGGAACTAGTGATGAAGATTTCTGGAGGAAAAGTGTCCCAGGGAGAAGGCAGAGCAGGTGCAAAGTCCTTGAGATGGGAGTGAGCTTAGTGTGTCTGAAGAGCAACGGAGCGGCCGTGTGGCCATGGCTGAGTGGACAGAGGCAGAAGGAGATGACGTGAGAGGGGAACCAGGGGTCAAATCAGGTAGGGCCTTCTGGGTTGTGGTGGCAGGAAGCTTTTGTGATGATGCTGGTACTCATGCCCCTGTTTAATCCCCTCTCTTTTTTTCCCCCCAAAGAAATATGAATGAAGTGATGTGCCATTTCTGGTGTGGAAGTGTATGAGGGGTTCGTTGAAGGGCTCAGTGACCATGGGGGATAGCTCCCGGAACTGGGGGAAGATACACGGAGGTTCTTTTCATGTTTCTGTCTACTTTTGAGTATATTCAATATTCCCCATAAGTGTTTAAAAAAATGAATCCAAAGTTCATGGACTTACGAATACCTAGAATGATCGAGTTCAGCGAGGCCACAGAGAGAGTAGAGGGGAAGACATGAATGGAATCAGGACTTCCACTTGGAATATGTGGCATCTGATAGGTCTGTCTGAGAAGGAGTGGAGCCCTTGAGAAGTCAAGGGAGAGTCAAGGGAGAGAGGTCCAGCTTATCATTTAAAGGCTGTGAATGGCATTTAAAACCTCAAGAGTGAGTAGGAGGCACAGATGGAGACCTCTGGGACCCTCCAACATTTGCAATTAGGAAGATGAGCGGAATCAGCGAAGGAGACTTAGGAGAGGTGAGCAGAGAGGTAGGTGAAGAGCCCAGCAAAGAGATGCTACGAGGAGCACACCATCAACGAGCACTGCTGATGGACTAAGGCAAATGAAGATCTGAAGTTCTGCTGTGGATTCGGTCACGTGCAAAGTATTGGTGTCCTTGATGAGAAATGTTTCACTGTGGATGAAACCTGATGGGAGAGAATGGGAGACAGGAAGTGCAAAGAGTATGCAGCATTAAAGAGTGAGAAATGCACAAATAAATAGCATAACAACAAAAATAATTTTGGCTTAAAAACCTGAATAGATCAGCAAAAATCTGGAAGATGGTGTAAGAAGGCCAGTAAAGTAAAAGCCTATGAAATGACCATGTATTCCATTGTCACTCTGAAATTTCTTTTCATTTTCAAAGACAACTGAATGCTCTCAACTGCTTGAGCTTGGTCACATATCATTTGGCCTGGAAGTAGGAATGGTATTCAGACACTGGTCCTGACTCATTCAGATCTTTTCAACCAGAATAGAACCCAGGAGTTCTTGGTGAGTGCGAACTTTGAGGGGACATGGCAAGAAAAAGCCTTTGATCAACAATGTTCCTTTCCCACCACAGGCTGGCCAAAGCATTTTCCATGAGCAAGGGTGTCCAGGGACCCACTGCCAAAGCTTGTGCTCCTGCTGCAGACTCTGCTCATGCCTGTCCCTTCTTCCCAGGGAGGGGACACACACACTAGCTCATTATCCTTTGTGGGCCCTTCACTTAGCATGAGTCACATATATTCTAGTCATAACGGAGATCAAAAATCCCAGCAAGGTCATGAGGAGATTTGCCTGGATAAAGGCGGCTGAAAAAATCCCCAAATCTCTCATGAGCCATACTAGGGGAAAAAATCCCAGAAACTGTTTTCCCCCAAAGCATGTAAGGGCATTTCCACTGTTATACCGAGCATTATGCTGATTACTGTTCAGAGGTTTATAAACTAGAGCGGAGATTAAGTAAATCACCATCTTGACTGACAAGGAGAACATGTATTTTTAGAAAGCTTAGGATCTTTGATTGGGATTTCTGTGTAACCACATATACAAAACATTAGGTACACTGATGGACACCGTCTGATACATGAAGCTCTGTCTTCAAACGTCTACTTACCTAGCCTCCGATTTAAATATCCATTTCACTTTCGTAAGATAAAAGGATAGTGAAAGAAGTGAGTGAACAAGTCAGCATTTTATTTATTTTTTTAATGGGCTGGGATGTATTTTCATCTAAAGCAGGGTTAGCAAACTTCCTCCTGCAAAGGGGCCAGGGACTAAATGTTTTTAGCTTTGTAGCCTGTAAAGTTTCTATCCAACTACCCAGCCCTGCCATTTTAGCAAGGTGTCCATTTACAGTACAGGCATGGCTATGTTTCAATGAAATGTTATTTACACAAACAGCTGGGAGATGTCTGACCAGGTACTTATTTTGAGAATATGTAAAGAACACGTATAATCTCAACAATAAAAAGACAACCCAATGTAAACGCAGGCAAAGGATATGAATGGACATTTCTCCAATGAAGATATGCAAGTAGCCAATATGCATAGGAAAAGACACTGACCATAAATTAGTCATTAGGGAAATGAAAATCACTTCACCCCAACTAGGACAGCTAAAATAAAAAAAAGACAAACAATAGCAAATGCTGTGGACAATGCGGAAGGACTGGGCCTGCCACACGTTGCTGGTGGGACTGTAAACCAGCACTTTGAAAACCAGCGTGGCAGGCAGTTCTTCAAACTATCAAACATGGAGTTACCACACGACCCAACAGGTCCACCCCTCGGTCTCTGCCCAAGAGAAGGACAAACATACTACATTTACACAAAAACTTGTACGTTCATGTTCACGTCAACATTATTAATAACAGCTAAAGAAGTGGGAACAACCGAGATGTCCACTGACTGATAAATGGATAAACAAGTTGTATATACATATAAGGAAATATAATTTGGCAATAAAACAACAAAGTATGAGCACATCTATAACATGGATGGACCTTGAAAACATAAGCTAGATGACAAACTGATCACAAAAGGCCACCTATTGTGTGATTCCATTTATTGTCCATGTCCAGAATAAGCCTGTGGAGGCGGAAAGTAGACCAGTGGTTTCTGGGGTAGGAAGTGAGATATTAAGAATGAAAGTGTGTGTGTATGGGGGGGTTCTTTCTGGAATGTTGAAATTATATTGTCATGGTTATACATCTTTGTCAGTATACTAGAACCCAATGAACTATACATTTTAAATGAGTAAATCTTATAGTATGTGAAATATTATCTTAAGCAAACTATAAATAAACAGAACAAGACAAAATAGGTGGCAGTCTAGATTTGGCCCCAAGGGCTGTAGTTTGCCAGCCTCTGTTTTAAGGCATAGATGCATAAAAGTGTGAGTTTCAAAGTTTTACTATGAGACATGTCCAGATACTATAATGACATTCTTTCACAGAGGACAGCATATGGCAGTAAACCACTGGCTAGTGAGTGGTGGCGGATATAACACACAGTCATTCCTAACAACACAACAATACCGATAATACTTTAGCAGCTAACTATTATTGAACATTCAATGATAAGCAGTTACCAAGTACTGCTTTATATATTATATATTAATTTATTTCTCTTAATAGGAACTAAAGGGATACTGTAAAGCCAGACAATCTGAGTGTAATAAATATTCCATTGTTGGTTAAAGATGAAACATGTGTCCGTCTCTGAAAGACCAGGCTATTTTCTAACAGCCAAAGCACCAATCAACCTCACTGTACGAATGTGAAAACTCACGCCCAGAGCGGGGGTGGGGTGGGGGGTGGGGGTTAGGCTCACTCCAAATCCTTGGTTCACAAAGGCTTTAGTGTTCAAATCTCACCATGAGCTTAAAAAAGAGGGTTCTTAGCTTGCTGACACAGACCATGCAAGCCAGGTATGAGGACCTGTTTCCCTAAAATTCTGCTGCTAATTTTTGGGTGGAGGATGTGTTGGGGCTTGTGACTAAGGTTTAAAAAAGGACAATGACTCTCGGGAGTGAGTGTCCTGGAGAATTAGCACAGAGGCTATTTTTATTCCCGGAGTGGTAATCTTCACCATGACCCTGTCACTGGCTACTGTGGCATGCAGAACAGCTGTGCTACATGGAGAACTCCAGCTCAAGGGCTGTGGCAGGCCTGAGATACAGCGTAAGTGCTAGCCACATCACCGATCCATTTCCATGAAGTTTGCTGCTGGCAGTCCCGCTAACTTAGACCGCCTTGTGCCCCTACATCGCATGCATATGTCTGAATAGAAAAACAGCTGCCAAACATGTAGAACGCCCCGAATACAACGTGTTGCATGTGATATAAAGGAAAAGTACTTTTCTAGCAGCATAAAGTTATATAAAGTTTTAAAGTTATGGATGTGCTACATTTTTCTAGACTTGTGTTTCTCTGTTCTGTTGTAAAGGCCTTTAACATATAAATAAATAAATACATATATACATAAAATATGCACATTGGTATTATAAAAGAAAAAAAGCCCCACCTCACAGGCGACATTTTGGGCGAAGATTTACGTTGGGTTCCTCACCTCCTCCTTACTAGTGGGTCATATGCCCACCTGCCCATCAGTCCTGCTTTAGATCATATAAATATCCCCCAAAACCTGAAAGGCTCATTCGTGTTTCAGAGTGCTCACCTGGACACATCTATGAGGAACCCTGTGCAAGATTCTTGGAGAAGTCCACTCTCTTTGCCTGGAATGCTCTTCCCACAGATCTTTGCATAATGGCGCATCTCATCATTTAGGACTCTCCTCATGTCCCTCCCGTAGGGAGGCCTTCCCTGAGGCCCTGCACCCCCAATCTGGAGAGGCATCGCCCCCACCACACACCCATACACACGCACGCATGAACATGAGCGTGTCAACCACACCTCACCTCTTTACCCTGATCTGTTCTCTACGTAGAGCATTTCCCACCACTGGAAACTCCTTCCGCTCTCCCTTCCTCCATCCATGCAGTGTCTATCTGTGGTCTGTGCCCCCCACACTAATGGAAGCTCTCCTCGGGTAGCAACTTGGTATTCTCAGGGTGCGCTGCAGCATGTGGATAGACTTGCTCTTCATGGGGCAGCTGTCACCCCAGCTTCTAAGCCTAGGATGCATTTATAACCACCACTCCCCCCAACAGTGCTCGCTGGAGTGCTTATTCACAGCTACATCTCCAGCACTAGGTATACGGTGGGTGCCAATGTATGTTTATTGAATTACTGCATTATAAAATTAGGAAATGAGACAAGAGCTTTCTGTAAGTGAACCCATAAGGGAAAACAGTGAATCTGAAAGCACCAGGAGTTGGGCTTGCCTGTCCATTTAAGCCAGCATTTCTCAATGTGGATATTCTGGATGAGAAAATTCTCTGTTGTTGTGAGGGGCTGCCCTGTGCCTTGCAGGATGTTTAGAAGCATTCCTGACATCTACCCACTAGATGCCAGTAGCATCCCTCCTAACCAGTTATGACAACTAAAAATGTTTCTAGATGTTGTCAAATGTGTCCTGGGTGGCAAAATTGCTCCTGGTTGAGAAACACTGGTTTAATCAATAATTATTAATTTCTGCCAAGACAAAACACTTCCTGTGCCCAGACCTAACAAACTAGAGGTTTATTGATGCAGACTGGATACATAATTCCTGACATACTACTTAACTCATATATATCAAATATGCAAAATCCCACCAAGGGAATGGTGTCAAACTGAATGTTGGCCTATACCATTTTGCCAACATTATTCATTCACTTTAAGAAAAAGTCCACTTAGTTTAAATAGCACATGGCTGACAACAACTAATTGTCAATGATGTTAATCAATCTCTTTCCTAATAAGCTGGCTAAAATGGAATCTTCTGTCTTATCATCAAGCATTTCTCTTCATCACCTTGCCTCAGATCATGCAAATGAGACTACATAACCCACATTTTAAAAATTTCCCCAAAGAATGAATCTATCATAGTCTGTATTCCTTGTAAAGAAACAGACCAGTAGATCACACCCCCCCACCCCTCAAAATTTATTAAATATCATTAAATTTTACACTTAAAATAGTTGAAATAGTTTGGCATGTAAGTCATATCTCAATAAATCTGTTTTTAAAACGTTTCTTTTAAAAACTAATCCCTAATAGATACATTAATCAATGGAACAAAATAGGGAGCCCAGAAATAAACCGACACCTATACGGTCAATTAGTCTACAAAAGGAGGCAAGTTCATACAACAGGGGAAAGACAAGCTCTTCAATAAATGATGTGGGGAAAACTGGACAGATACATGCCAAAAACGTGATACCAGACCACTTTCTTACACTATATACAAGAATAAACTCAATATGTATAAAAGACTTAAGTGTAAGACTCAAAACCATAAAACTCCTAAAAGAACACATGGGCAGTAAATTCCCTGACATTGTTTCTAGTGATATTTTTATGGGTATGTCTCCTTGGGAAAGAGAACAAAAGAAAAAAATAAACAAATGGGACATCAAACTAAAATGGTTTTGCACAGCAAAAGAAACCATCAACAAAACGAAAAGCAACTTACGGAATGGGAGAAGACATTCACCAATGACATATCCAATAAGGGATTCATATCCAAAGCATATATGGAACTCATGCAACTTAACACTAAAAAAAGACAAACAGTAAGATTAAAAAATGGGCAGAGGGCCTGAATAGACATTTCTCCAAAGAGGACATATAGATGGCCAATGGACATATAAAAAGATGCTTAATATCTCTAATCATCAGAGAAATGCAAATTAAAACCATATGAGATATCACCCCACAACTGTCAGGATGGCTATCATCAAAGATAAGGGAACCTTCGTTCACTGTTGGTGAGATTGCAAATTGGTGCAGCTACTATGGAAAACCGTATGGAGTTTCCTCAAAAAAGTAAAAATAGAACTACCATAGGATGCAGCACCCCTAATCCTGGGTATTTATCTGAAGAAGTCCAAAACACTAATCAGAAAAGATATATCCACCCCTATGTTCATTGCAGTATTATTTACAACGGCCAAGGTATGGAAGCAGCCTAAGTGTCCATCAACAGATGACTGGATAAAGAAGTGGTATATAGATAGAGATATAGATATATATAAAGAAATATTAGCCAGCCATAAAAATAGAATGAAATCTTATGATTTGTGACAACATGGATGGACCCAGAGGGTATTGTGCTAAGTGAAATAATCAGACAGAGAAAGACAAATACCATATGATTTGACTTATATGTAGAATTTAAAAAACAAAATAAAAAGAAAATAAACCAGCAACAAACTCATAGATACAGAGAACAAACTGATAGCTGCCAAGTGGGAGGGGGTAGGGAGTTGAGTGAAAAAGGTGAAGGAATTAAGAAGTACACATGGGCAGTTACAGAAGGGTTATGAGGATGTAAAGTATAGTACAGGTGACATAGTCCACAATATTGTAATAACTACGTGTGGTGTCAGACGGGTACTAGACTTATTGGGGGGACCACATCGTAAGTTATATGAATGTCTAACCACTATGCTATACACCTGAAACTAATATAATATTGAATGTGAACTGTAATTGAAAAATTAAAAAGTTTAAACAAAAGAAACGAATGCCTCATGTCTGTGATCTATTTCTTTCTGTTGCAGATCAGATTAGCTCTTCTAAGCATGACGTTTTATACTTGGACCTCAGGAAAGGCATCTGCTGATGCAGAGATAACTGCGGGGCCAGCACAGTTGCCAACAGGATGGGACACAAAACAGTGTTTTATTCCTTAAACTATCCATACTGGTCTGCATCATATTAGCATGGTGCAGAGAGTAGTTTTATCTCCTGAGTGCCTCTCTCCGCACTTTAGTCAAGGGCTGTGTGTCTGGACAGTGAAATGTGCAAGCTGAAGTGCCTACGTAGAGCAGGTGAGAATGAATCCATCTTCCTCCAGTCATTTACTCAGTCAATATTTTTGACAAACTTACCACAAGTCAGTGCTTGTACTTAGCACAGAAAAGAAAAAGATGAATGGGACAGTCCTTGTCTTTGGAGAGCTTACAATTGATTTAACAAATCAAAATGGAACATTTTTAGGAGAGACTTTAGATGTTCATATGCTAACAAGTCCATTTTAAACCTTGAAGCAAACACAGATAATTCAGAATTTATTATCTATTATTTTAAAATTCCAGAAATCTGGACTTCTTAACAAAAATGGAGAGGAGGCATTTTGTCTCTGTCAGAGGAACAGTCCAGAAGGAGAATAGGGAGGTCAGACAAACGCTCCAAGGAGGAAAGGAAGTCCCCCACACAGGTACGCCTGCTAACTTGCCTCAGCTCCTTCCCCTCGGGCACTTCTTTTCTTCTCCAGGTCACTGCCATCCTGGCATGGTAGAAGCAGTGCCTATGACTACGGGTTACTACGGCCCTGTCTCTCCCTTGAGAGTAAAGTGGAAATTTAACACCATTATTTAGGTTATTTATGGAACTCAACTCAATAATAACTAAGTAAGGACAAAACAGGTTTCTACATGTTCAATTCAATTTATTCAATTCTTACGGGGGACTGACCCACTATGCTTCGGGTCCTCCGTTGGGTTATGCTATGAGGGACAGAAGATGAAAAACAACAACAACAACAGCCCAAAGTCTTTGACCTCTAGGGACTTCTGGATAATGGTTCAGCTTTTCAATTGACTTGGATACGGCTTTCAAAATAACTGCTATTTTGCAGTCTCAGGGGCAAGGAAGGGTGTGCCAATTACAGGGCCTGGTTATTATTCATTTATATATGGAGTGCCTGGTGAAAGCAAGAGGTGAGGACACATTTATTGACTAAATGAGTGAATGAAGAGATACACTGCTGACTTGAAGATAAAAGGGTGTTACCTCAAATCCTAGCATTTTTACACTTCTTCATACTCAGGTATTTTCTTGTTGTTTTTCTCATTTTATCCCCAAGTCAATGCAGAGTAAGGTGAGAGAGGTAATGATCCCAATCTTATTTTAGATTGACCTTCAGAGACCCAAGACCACACATTTAGCAAGTTATCGAGTGAGTGACAAATCTACGTGGACCTTGCAGTTCAAGTTTTGCATTTCCAGTAACAACAGAAAAATGGATTAGGGGCCTGACACACAGAGTCCAGGGCTCTGGAGGGACTTGGTAGGTCAAAGAGAAAGTCCTACCACTTCTTCCTTTGCAGGAAGAAAGCAATTAAGAAAATTCAGCACACTCGTGGCAGCTGGAGAGTTGGCAGGTTCCTTAAGAGAAGGACTGTAAGCAATGTCATCGGCCAAGAAGATGGATGGGGCCCATTTATGCACCGAGGCTGACATGTAAATGGAATCCTGCCCAGTTTGACTGCCCTTTCTTCAAAGATGTCATTGACAGATGAGTATCTAAGTGTTTTTGTTTAAAAAAGAAAACAAGAAAAAAGAAAGAGAAGAAAAGAAGAGAATAAACCAAAAAAACAAAACAAAACAAAAAACAAACAAACAAAACAAGAAACGCTTTCTACTCCAAAGAGACACGGAGTCAACGAACATGAGACTCAGGTCTGGGATCAGGTCTGGGAGCGGGGCAGGCCTTTCAAAGTAGTCCTTGATAATTATTCGCAACGTTGTACACCTTTCCTTTCAGATAAATTTCAACGTAACACAAGGATTTCATTGAAATCCCAAATTGCTGCCAGTTGGCTGGGTCCCATCTGCTGTTGAAGGCACACTGGTGGGGGACAAGCCTGCTCACATATTCCATCTTCACCTGCCAAAACAAGGCTTCTTCCCCAATTAAAATGGCCTTTTTTTATTTTAGAGTGGTAAACAATGTCGACTTAATTTGAGGAAAATACGCAGAAGAAAGTTACGGAACTGAATCCCACAGTGACATGATGGGTGAGTCCGAGTCAATGAGACTTGGGGAAAGTACCGAGCACGCTGCTCGGCTCCTAGAGACAGAAAGGTCCTTTGGAGGTCATTGCCGTCGTGGTGCTGCATCCATGGCAGCCTTCAAGATCAAACCAAGCAAACCTATTTTATTTTCTGTCTACCAAACACATTATAAAAGGGAATGTTAATCACCACCAGTTTGAAAAGGTAAGAACTAAATGCAACTCCTCAGGCACCCTTCCCTCTTTCTGTTGCTCTGCAATTATCTTCTGAAAATGGGGACCAGTTGACACATAGTAAGTAGCATTAAACAGGCACATGTCACAGGGCCAAACCTGTCTGTGGTCTCTGGCCAATGGTGTAACTCCGTAGTAAACCAGCAAACCATTTGGAAATGTCACGTTCTTCTCCAGGCTGGATGTACACAGTGCCCCGGCTAAGTCCCTGTGTCCCCCATCCCAGCCACAAAGACACTTAAATATGAGGCATTCGGAAGTATTTGAGTATAGTAGCGACTTGGATAGGCACAGTTATCTTAGGGTCAACACAGAGCATCCTTTGTGAAAACCAAATGAGAAACCCAAGGAAAAGATGTTTAAAAGGCAATTTCAGACAGACTGACAGTGCAGTCAGATGACGTCTTTGATGTGCAGGTGGCACCAGCACCAGTGTGGTAACACACCTCCAGAGCTAGCTGGCTGGATCAGCCAAGAGGTGAGCGAGTCTGACCTCCTCTAAGCACAAATAAATCTTGTTGAGTTAAATAACAATCCTGTCTCCTACTTTCCTCAAGGGACACGAGACACTAAGTGACACCATTTGAAGGCAGCAGCCGTGACTCCTCAGAGTCCTTATCTCCTGGCTGATTACTTATAGGTCTGCCTAGTTCAAGATGAACTACAGACACATAAGACTGTCTTCTTTGCCATACCCCAAACCCCACAAATAACCAGGGCATCTGTCCCCAAATCTTTCAGACCCTGCTAATACAATTAGGATGCACAGGCTAAGTTGGAAATAAAGTGGGGAAGCAAACCCAGGGTTTCCTAGCCAAAGAAGAGACCACTTCAAACACGTCTACTCCGTTTGCATTCCTTCCCACAAACATTTGGGAAGACAGAGAAGCTGACGTCCAAAGTCACCCTCAGTCACAACTCATTGAGGGAGGCTGCTCCAAAACAAAATGACTCCCTTTGGTAGTCTAGCCAATAGCAGGATGGGTTCACCCATCCATTAACCAGTGGATTCAACACTTATGTATCCGAAACGGATGAGGTGCCAGACATGCTTTTAGGCTCCATTTTTCCCAGCAGCTGTCGCTGTCCTCCAAGGAGGGCTTGTGGCAGTTTTTGGCCCTTAGGCCGAATACCAGCCATGAAAGCCCCCAGGCAGCCACAGACATCATACTGACACTCCTGAGACCGAGAGAGATGGGAAAAAGCCAGAAACAGGGTTTCTTTGTCAATTCAAGACTCTCAATTATAAAATGTTTTGGCTTTCTCCTTGTCCCAAACCGGTACCTACAGCTACATTTAACTCTAATTCCTCAGGGGGATTAGAGTAATGAAAAGCTTGCTGGAGAAGGGTGTATTTCAGCCTGAGCTGCCCAAGGTAAACCCACACTTTCCTTGTTTGCCCGCTGTCATCCTACTGAGGTGCAAGTGGGAAATGTGGCGCTTAGTTTGAATGAGCACGCTACCTACTGTCAAGAAATACTCCTCTGCACGTACCAGCGAGTTTTGACAGGCTCAGAGTTTAAGAATAAAGTCCTGGAAAAGATTTCTGTTTTCACATCTACCACCACCAGCTGTCAGAGCCTTGGGTTGGAGATGACACCGAGCTGAGGAGGGAGTGATCAAATTTGTTTTCCCTTTCAAAACCCACTTCCTGGTACCCAGAGGTAGTTGACTGGCCAGGTAAGTGGATGCTTACTTTATAGTCATTGATTGAAATCCATTGTTTACCTGCCACCACGGGAGACTTCCGTTCATCCAGCAGCTGGATGGAGGTACTTGCTGTCACCACATTGCTTTTGTTGACACTTCCTGTGAGAAGAAAAACCCAAAATGGAGAGAGTTGTAGTAAACATGTTAAGAAAGTAGTCATAGTGGCTCATAGTCACCAACTCTGCGTATGTATTGGAGCTCGCGTCCTGGAGCCTAGACTTGGCCTAGTCTGCTAGGGCACAGGTAGTGGGGAGCCAGTCCTCTCAGGTGACGGAAGCAATATACCAAGTGACGACCACTTATACTGAGAACCATCCAGCCCTTCTCATCAACATTACTGACCGCCATGGAGTGACCATATTTTTTTCTAATTTGCGGTTACTAATTGCAGTGTTTACTTGTGTCACTCGTCATATTTCTATTGTCTTTCTAAATATAGCCATGGACAGCTACATGAGAAAAAGTTTTGCAATTTTTTACGATGAGTTGAGAACTTGAGCTCTGATGTGTTGGTTAAAACTTTGCTGACTTATAAAATTCTAATTTCCAGCCCAGTTGTTCATAACAAAATCATTCTGAACAGGGATAGAGATGGAATGTAATCCTTTCTCCAAATTCTTATTAATGTGGTAACAATATGGCATTCATATTAAGAGATATTTCAATTATTAACAATGGTTCCAATACCCATGGATCATAGGACTCTGAGCCCAAATTCCGAATGCCCACAGTTAATCATTAGTAGTCCAGTGCCTACCTTATAAAAGGTGTTCAATGATTGTAAATTAAGTGGAGTCAGTTGAATTGAGAAGCAGGGAGAAGGCAGACCTGAATCTGAATACACTCATGACCAAACCAATTAAGAATTTTCTCCTGGCCCAAGTCTGAGCAATAATGAAAACCAGCTTCTTTCCCAGTATGTACAGGTTATTCAGCACACAGTAGAAGAGAGAGAGCTCCACCACAACACTTGTACTCAGTGAATTTTAACATTTTCCCCTGAATCTAAAAGGGCCAAGAAATCTCTTAGGGTATTATGTCATCCATAACTTTCCCATGAAAAAGGTAAATTCCTTTTCATTATATGATTTCACTGAAAGTTCAATGGAACTCCACTTGCCAAAAAACAATTACACAACAGCCTTAATTAATCAGAATTTGTTTCTTCCAGACATAATTCTTTGTAGGAAAAACTGTGACCTACAAAGCAAACTGACATGGATGCCATCTCACACATATGCGCACATACATGCGTGTGCACACACGCGCATGCACACATCGCTCACAGCTCCTCCCTGTCCGGTTTTGGGCAGCAGCAATCATTAAGGGTAACTTTATGATTCCAGTCCAGAACTGGTTCTATATTTTCTTTCTTTAGAGAACTATGATAAAGAAAGTATCATGAGGTTGGATGATAAAGAGAAGACATTATTATTGATAAGTTTGCAGCACAATGAGAAAACCCAGTGTCTTAGTTGATATTTTCAGCAATAAAGTGTGATACACATTATAGAAAAAAACAGATCTCTGGTCCCTTGGAAATTTGTTTGAGAACATGCATATGTATATGGGTGTGGGTACACATAAGCCTGTCAGCAAAGGAGCACAGACTCACAAAACTCAGTCCGAATAGGAACCTAATTGATAATCTTGTCAAAAATCCCATCTAGCAAGGGAAGTACTATAATCACATTCACCTTTGTGTAAATAGCTTCATTAATGAGGGGCCCTCGTCTTAATAAGTCCATTCCACTTATTATTAGACAATCTTTGTCAACATATCTTGTGCAGGTGTTTTCATTCATGGAAATGAGCCAGTGCCAAGACGCGGGAGTGAGCTTTGACCCGTAGCACTAGCGAGCCGCCAGTAGCATTGACTTAGGAATGCTTGTAGGTGGTTAATACCTAAGGCTCCCGTATAAAAGTTAGGTATAGACAGAACTGTCCAGAGCATTCCAGGTTTACAGATGAGGTCTTAATCATCTCTGAAGTTTCTACAGTATGCAGTACAGAGCCATACACAGAATGAGCACCAAGGATATTGGATGCATGAGACAAAGAAAAAGCCAAGGACAATTAAAAAGCATTTCTAACTTGACTTGCTTCTGAAACTGGTTGAAATAAGATAGTATGCAGTTCTTTTTGGGAGGGAGGTGACCTTACTCTTTTTTTTAACTATAGTATCATAGTCTTAGAACTAGAAAAATCATTGGCTACATAAATTCCCATTGGTTACTGCAGCCTTCTATCAGGATAGCAGAAGGCTATACAAACTCCTAGTCTCACCTCCTGCATGTTGATTTAAACCAGGTCAGTTCTGGTGCGGAATTGTGGGCCTCCACAGCGATGTGATTTGCTGAAGGTTCTGGTATAGGGTGCCATGCCTGCCTGAAGTTTCTCTAACCAGGGTTATGACAACATTTAAAAAAAATCTGATAAATTTGCACTAAATCCCATGTGGTACAAAATAACAGCCCTGCTCTCTGAAATGCTCTTTGCACAATCTGGTTCAGCAACATCCTCATTCGATGCGGGGCTGTCACACTTATGAAGCAGGTCACTGTGTCAGCACTGACCCGACATTTGGCACTGTCTCCCGAGGCTGCTTGCGGCTCTCCTTAGTATCCAGGCCGCTGCCCGCCCTCTAGGTGCAGTGCACAGGCGGGCAGCACCAGCGGCGCGGAGCCCCCGCCCACCGCGCGGAGCCCCGCCCACCGCGCGGAGCCCCGCCCACCGCGCGGAGCCCTGCCCACCGCGCGGACACCCACCTGTGCTGAAGGGGATCGAGTAGACGAAGCTGCCAGGGATCTGCTCGGCCGCTCGGCGGTACCAGAGCGGGAAGTGGTCCGCGTTGAAGATGTTCTCCTTGTCTCCAGCTCTCAGGAAGTCCCTTGAAACGGAAAGGAGTAAGAAGAGCATGGCACTACTGAGCGGGAAGAGTCGGACGCGGCGCACCGCAGCAGCCCTTGTCGGAAAAAACAGGGGCGGCCTCGAGAGAAAGCAGGAAGGGCCTCCAGAGATCGCCGGAAGACCGGAGGGCGGTCAGAAAGCTTTGTCTTGCTTCACATGCAGACGCGGACACCGGGCCTTGGAAGGCACAAGTTCCTACGTTTATCTTCCTCTTCCTAGGAAAAGTGTAAAGGAGGCAAAGCAGGCCCATGTGCGGCTCCTGGCTCCCGCCTCCCCTCCCCTGCCTGCTCTCCAACCCGACAGCTTCCCTGGGAACCCCCGCCGGCCCCTCGCTGCTGCCCGCTGCCCACCGTGCCTCTCTTAGCCAGGAGGCTGCGCGCACTCGCCTCCCTACCCTTCCGGTCAGAACCAGTTCATTCCACGGCGTGCCGCGAAGGCCACCTACCGCCGAAGCCATGGAGAAACGTGCAAGTCCTTGCCCCATGCCGGGGCCCTCGGCCTAGGTCACTCTCGCACCGCCTCCCTTACCCTTATCTGCACAGTGGTCACGCGCCCATCCCGAGCCTCCGAGATCCTTGAGGAAAGGCGGTTTTGCCCACACTTTTGCATCCTTCCACAGAACCTTAAATGCACTGAAGTCCCAGTGAGTGTTTATTGGCTTGCCTTAATTTCAAAGAGTCATGCTCACTCCCCAGTATCTGAGTGCTTTGTCTTGGCAGAAAAGGCACAACTGAGGGGAGGAAACGAGTGTCTGGTTAGCCCACAGTCTGCAGAGATCTTTCAGGAAAGGAGACCAGTAAGGGGACAATGTGTATCGAGGGGAAAAGCCATGATTCGAACCAGAAATGGCACCGTTTTTAATCCAGTAGTTTGTAGCATGGAGTTGGGTCATGCAGACCATGAAGAGAAATACTTAGATATTCCATGATGTTTCACCATGGTGACATTTATATGCTAAATTATAGTTAGTTGGTTATTAGAAACCACTTAAGTTTGGTATATAGTTCAGGGAAGCATTCTGTAGTTGTGGGGTATGGCCAACCCATGATCCCTTGATTTTCTCCAAAGACGCATGGCTGACTCCTTTGAGAGGAAGTCCACGTGCCAGAGGCCACCCTCAAGTTCTCAGACAGCACTGGAACATACCTCCCTGCCACTTACACTAGTGTGTCCCAATTACTCTCCAAGGGAAGAGACCTTATTTTTTTTAATTTTTTTTTTTTTTTATGTTTTTTGCTTTTTGGTATGTGGGTAGCTCCCTGGCTGGGAATCGAACCCAGGCCGCAGTGCTGACAGCGCCAGTGCTGAAGCCTTAAGCCACTACTCCATCAGGAACTCCCGAGACCTTATTTTTCTTGACATTCCCAGTGCCTAGCACTCATTAAGCATCTAGTGTTTGCTTAATGATCACAGAATAAATCAAATCTTAAATCCAGATAAGAGCCCCTCAAGTAGGAAAGACAAGTTGCTGTGTCTTTTCTAAGTAACGTTTCTCAGTTCTTTCAAAATCTCTCATCAGTATGGCAGTAGTCCTACATAAGGGCCCCACTCCGTTAGCCTCCCTATGGAAGCTTGTGCTACTGTGCCCAGATACAGCAGACCAAAAACAGTCTGACCTTGCTGCCTACATTTGGTTACTGACTCTCACCAACAGGATGTTACTTTGGAATTCAAAATCTGATTTTTTTTTTTTTAAGTTGGCGAAAGCACTCCACTCTCATTTGGAAAACCAACTTTGGAGCCACGAGCAGGACCGACAAGGTGAGATGCAGAGAGTTCCAGGATCGATGGCACAAACAAGTCCCTCTTGACGCTGCTGTGACACAGCAGCCATTGCCTGACCCTAAAGTCTTTAGGTTTCCCAAATGTTGAAATGTGAGCTTTTTCATTTTTCCCTGGAGGCGTGAGATTCTTCATAAACCTGACTTGGACAGGTGTATGAAGGCAACTGTGGCCCAGCTTTTGGTGGGATGGACAGCCGCCTTCCGCACTATGCCCCAGGCATAGGTGTGACATTTTCACTCATGTCACCTGCGCTCAGTGGTGGGATGTGTGTAACAGAACTAACTCACAGTTGTAGGTATTTCTGGCTGTCCAAAGCAGTTTTATGTCTATAGTTTTTTTTTACCCTCACAATAACTCAGGGGGATCATTACCCCCATTTTTAAGATATGCAGAGTGAAGACGACAAGTGAGACAAGCCAGGTGTTCATCCCAGCAGTCATGAGGGTGGGCCTGTCACCTTTTAACTGTCCTGGTAACACAGACATCAGCCTAGCAAAGTGCTACGTTTGGTGGTTGACATTGTTTTCCTTGTATGTTTTAACCTCAAACAGTAGCCTTCGTCTGAGGATTACGCATTCTATCTCTGTCTCTGTCTCTCTTTGCCTCTATGGGTCCTGCACAGGAAGACAAGGTGTGTCTCGACACTTCTGTTCCCTCCTAGGAACTTGCCCTCTGGAAAAACAATCATTCGCAGGTAAAGGGTGAAAGAGGGCTTGAAAAAAATCAAGTCACAACTCTCGTCGACTTCCTAAATGACAAATGTGAGATGCTGAGAACGAGAGTCCTTGAATAGAAATTAAAAGCAAGCTCACAAAATAGCTTGAAATCTCACTGATCTGGCATATCCCAGAGTTGGTTTTATGAGACCACATGGTGGTGTCAGGGCCTCCTGTAACAGAGGCAAACGCACTGCAGACCTGGGCTTGATGAATGGAGGCACCTCCTGGAGGGGCCCCCGCTGATCCATCCTCAAAGTGGCAGCCACTCTGTGCTGGGTTATACACCACCAGGTGCTCCAAGGCCAAGGTGTGTGAGGTTCTCTGGTAACCTCTGAACGCTCTGCATACACTTTGCAAACTTGCTGAGTCTCTCACTCCATTTTCCCACAGCCTAATAATGCCTCTTGCTTCAGAGAAAAGAAATTGAGAAAAGTTGTTGATGGGCTCAGAAAAGACTCCCCACACATACACTCACACCAGTTCCAGACAAATGCCAGCTTAAGGAGTTAAGGCCCTTTGGCTCTCTGGAGATGCAGGAACTGAGCAGTAGTTTAAAGGGAATCTGGGTGCTGGACTCGGCGATGCTCTGCCCCTTGCCCATCTGGGTCTTTTTGGAAGCACCAGGAAGTACTGTCAAACCCGAAGGATACCAGCCTGCCATTCCTGGGTGTAGGGCCCAGCAGGCTCCTAGGCTCAGGGAAGAGGCTCAGAGGTTTATCAAAATGCACACAAACAAATAAACAGCAACTGAAACACAGATTCTGGGACAGGCCCTGAATTCCTCAGCAGAGCTGCGGAACAGCTGAACTCCCCAAAGCCATTTGTCAGGGGATGCATGGCCCCGCCATCTGATGGCTCCCCCTGCAGCCGCACCGTCTCCAGAGTTCAGAAATGACTCACAGGGTGGGAGAGGACTCCAGGATGGTGGACTGAAGCCAACAAGCCCAGAGAACAAAGGGTTGTGGAAGGGCCAACACGCAGGTGAACACACACAGTAAGCCCGCATGGTATTAATAGACAGGAAAACGTCAACAGGCCTGAATTTTGTTCCTACCAGTGATGGAACCAAGAAATGACATAGGCGTTCCTTTGAATGTCCCCGCTTGAGATCTTACTGGGCCCCATGGAGGAACTGTCCGACTTACTGATTGGTGAGCTGCTCAGCCCCGACGAACAGGTTGATTCTCGAGAGGCCCGTGCGGGTGCCAAGGAAGGCCACCTCCACACCCTTGTCTGAATTCCTGAAACAGAGCAGCAGACATCAGGCAGATGCCTCCAGACAGGGAGCACATAATGGCTTTTGCA
This sequence comes from Lyroderma lyra, assembly GCA_004026885.1. Classification (NCBI taxonomy): domain Eukaryota; kingdom Metazoa; phylum Chordata; class Mammalia; order Chiroptera; family Megadermatidae; genus Lyroderma; species Lyroderma lyra. The sequence continues at coordinate 232,598 of PVJL010001410.1, forward strand.
TTCTAAGACTTGTGGAATGTTTTACAAAACAGCAGTTTTGAAACCTGAAAATTTGAAAGAAATTATAGAAACACACACAACAGCCCATAAGCACAGAATGCAAACTCTTGTCACTTATAAAAGTATTTGTCGTGTTTCTTGCAAAAACAAACAAACAAACAACAAAAAAAAAACACAAACGAAAAACTAAGAACTTCATGATGATGGAAACACCATGGGAAAATGCACCCCCACCGCTAAAAAGACACTTTATCTCAAGTTTCTGGGTACGAGTTCAGAGAGAGCAGGCTAAGGATAACAATGACGTGCAGGGGAGGGAGAAACTCCTTACAGCTGGCCTTGCTTTGTGCATCGATGCTACAAAGTCCATTGTTGGTCCTGAGACCACTTGTGGAATTGGCCATTAGTGAAAACAAGCGACTGAGCCACTTGATCAAGTCCGTGGCATCCCACAGCCTGGAAAGGTCTAGGACTTCTACACAATTCAGGGACCGCCAACTCATAACTTGGACCAGAGAGAGTACCGGCCTTGTCCTCACCACCAACCCGAAGAGATGAGTGAAAAAAAAGGGCTTCTTCAAATAGACCTGCAGGCTGCTCTGCACAGGAACCCTAAGAATGGCCTTAGCAAGGGAAAGTCATTTCAAAATTCACTAAAGATGAGTTTTTCAACTTCCAAGTCAACTTTTATATGCTGGAGCAGGTTCTTCAGGATATTCGCAATGCATGCTTCTTTAAAATAAAGAAATGGTCTTTCCTCAACAAAGGCCTAATTTATTCTACAACAGAAGTATGAAGCGCATACTGATTCCTGAGTTTACCTCCTTGGCCTACATGCTAGCAGCAATTTGATTCAAAGCATTATCCACATCATCGGCAATAGGAGATCATTTGGTACTTGATGTTTGATGGTAGTCAAAGTGGTCAGCACTACCTTTAAGTATTTAAGGGGTGAATAAGAACCAACACTATGCATTTGTTTCTGCTTGTAGCCTACACCAAATTGGAAAGCCAGGCTGCCTAATCAGTTACAGATGTGGATACAAAGCAAGCTACCATTTTGGAAATCTATAGCATGTGTTAGGAATGAATCAGCAATCTTCGTACAGGATTTGGAGTTTCGTAAGAGCCTACAAGAAACATTTCTACATCCACTAGAGGATGCAATCACAGGAAAGGCTTTGACTTTTTCCCAACATCCCAGAGAAAAAGATCCATGTAGATAAGCAGCCCCCAAACACCCCAAATAAAATGAGAATGACAGTCTCTCTTTGGGGTTTCAGGCTCATGTATTAAACTGCCTCCCTTGTGTCTCCACTTGGGTGACTTCTGGTCCTTTTAAGCTTAAAAATATCTAGAAAAGAACATTGGCCACGTCCAGTCCCAAACCTGCTCTTCCTTAATTGTCACCTGTTCTAGGAAATGCACCACTATCTGCCCATGTATTCATGTCCTAAACCTGAGAATGACTCCTGACAGGTCAGACGCCCTCGCCCCACACAGCAAGCCCATCACCATGTCCTGGGGGCCGTACTTCTGACATACGCCACGAGTGCCTCTCCTTTCTCTGTGCCCACTGCCACCGCCCTGTGCAGGGGGCACATCCCGTGGAATGCTGTGTAGGAAACTTTACCATTGTCCTTATCCCACTACATTCTATTTTTCACCAAGTGGTAGAAGGATCTTCACAAATACAAATCTAATCACATCCTTTTTAAAACCATTCAGTGATTTTTTCCAACACTCAGTATAAATTCTAAAATCTTTTAGCTTGGCTCCCAAGGTCCTGAATCCCCTGGCCTGTCGGCAGCCTCATCTCCCGCTATCTCCACCCCACCGTCTACATGTCAGCTCTGCTGGCCTTTTACAAATTCCTCAAATGTGTCAACTACAGGGTCCGGCAGAAGTAATGCCCAGGCTTGAGTTATGATTTTATTACAAAACCATAACCATACATGCCTATGATTTTTACAATAAAAGTTTTGGTATAGATTACCAGCTCATAAAAAAGGGGTGTTATTTGTGTAACCATAAGCATGTGTGGTTATGATTTTGTAATAAAATCCTAACTCAAGTCTGGGCATTACTTCTGCCAGACCCTGTACTTTCTCGGCTCCGAGCCTTTGCACATGCTGTTCCATTTCCCTGGAGCTTCCCCCAGCCCCTGAGCTAGTTCCTGCTCAGAAAAACCTTCCGTGTCTTCCGTGTCCACTCCAGGGCTCGTTACGGCTGTTCTCAAAGCAGTCACCACAGCCCTTAGTAATGGAGCATGCTCTGTAAGGCAGGTACTGCGAGGCAAGAATTACGCTGACCCGTGCTAGCGCCACACCACCAGCACCTAGCCCGGGGCCTGGCATGGGGCAAACACCACCTGACGAATGGATGGATGGAGAGGAGAACAGAGTGAGTGACAGGGCAGAAGAACACACAGAGGGAAGATAGAAGGAAGCAAACCAACGGAGAGCAGAGAAGGAAAGAGCTGAATGATGTATGACCTGACGGTATCAGAAATCATTTTGGCTCTTATTTCCAATCTTTAATGGCTTACTTAAAATTGTATAATAATAATAATAATAATAATAATAATAATAATAATAATAATAAACAATAATGATGTAATAGGAATAAGCTGCTGAAGCAGTCCTCGCCCTCGTCTTTGACGACGGCCCTTGCCCACCCTCCCCCCACACCCTCCACCTCAGAAGTGAAACCCCGGGGCGGTATCTGACACGCAGCGAAATGGAGCTCTCACTTCCCCGTGCTCCCCGTGACCTCACCTGGCCCGGGGCCCAAGTCCCCTCCAGCCTGGGGAGGCGAGGGGACCCCGGCGCGGCACGAAGCACACGGCCCCTTCCGCCTCCCCCTCCCCCGGAAGTGTCACCCTGCCTCAGCAGACCAAATTTCATGTAACGTTAAAACTCAAACAAATTACATGTCAAACCCAGGAGCTTGCCATCCAAACCCGAGCCGCTAATCTGCTCTAGCTCTTGCGGTTTGGAGCTTTGGGGAAAATTAAAGAGCTTTAACACCAGGCTCCTCAAACAGTTTAGTTCTTTAAACTATAACCATATTTCGGACTGTTGGTGGGGAAATGGCCATGGGAGGGGGACACGTGCAAGCACTTACTCAGATTTATTAAGGGCGAGGCTGGTCCAATAGGCTTCGATGGGAGCGCTCACCACGGCATCAAAAAGGACTTCCTGTATCAGTTCTTTGTCACCTGTTGGGAGGGACAAAGTTGATTGAGAAGATGGCTTTGGCCTGGCCCCAAGCAGGGGCAAGAGAGGCTCAGTGTGCAGTGTCTGCGGGCTGCATGCTCACACGGTGTGTTGCTTTATGCATTAACCTCCCACCGGCTGAAAATAGGAAACAGTTCTGACGCTGGACACGCCAGCAGCACCCGAGCCCCCGGCGCGTCTGGACAAGATGACAGTAGACGAGCAGCTCGGGTGTCTCGCACGTTGGTTTTCCGCTTTCTGGCCCCACCGAGCAGCTCAGGCCTGAGACCTCATGCCAACTCTGGAGTTCAGAGACCGAAAGGCAGCACTCCTCAGAAAGTGGGCCCCCCACCCCCATTTCTACCCTCTATCAAAATCGGAGATTCTTCAGGGTCCTGACTTCAATCGGGTGTAAGAAGGGAAAGGGATACGAAAACTCCCTAACTCCAGGGACTCTTACTTTGTGATTCCTTCCATTTGATACTTTGCTTTTCATTTTTTTTTTTTTTTTAATTTGAGAATTCTGTTCCTCATTTTCGGGAAATAAGTCCCTATGCAAAGGGACTCTTGGGAGATCCTGTAGAAGAAACCAAGAAATCAGGGGGATATCCTGAGTCTAGCGGAGGTATCCAAGAGCTGTTCAATAACCCCATAAAGTGGGGCGACTCATTATCACACACAGCAGGTCAGTCCTCACGGGGGCTAGGGGCCGAGAAGATAGTGGAGCTTTGTTATAAGAGAAAAAAAACCTGAAAACAACTCATCAACCAAAAAGACAATGAATACACTGAGATGCAGTCATGAAGTGGATGACTATAGAGTCATTCAAACAAATGCATTAGAGCTAAATGATCGACACAAATATATCTCAAACATACAGTAAGTGAAAACACAAGTTGAAGAATAATACAAATAATATTATACCATACACGAGGGCGGTTCAGAAAGTATCCAGCCATGTAATATGAAAAATAGAGGCATTCATGGCTGGGTTTTTGCTGGATGGCCCTTATTTTATATAACCATATATATAAATTTTAATATACAAAATAATGGAAATAATGGTACAGCTTGTTTATAGATGTCTAACACAGTAATAGTATACAATGTATGGGTGTGATGAATAATTAAGGATGGTCACTCTCTCTGGGAGGGAAATCGCACTGGGCAGGAACACTTGGGGACTTCACCATCATCTGTCACATTTCATTCCTTAACAAGCACCTGTAGCAATCGTGGCAAAATAGTAAGACTTAATAAAGCTGGGTGGTAAATATAAATGCGTTTTACGTATTCTCTCGATACTTTTGTCTTATAAATATATCATTTAAAAGGCCAAAGAAAACAAAAAAATTGGGCTTCTAGGATGTCCATCTGATCTTTTCTCTACCAGAGCGAATCCCGAAAAGTGAATCCCTCCCTGAAGGTGTGCTTTAGGGGCTGGATCGCCGCCTTGCACCTCTCACAGGGCCCCTTGCTTGTTCTATAAGGTAACGTAGGTAGAGAACGTTTCACACCCTTGAAGAAGTGCTGTCTGTGAGAGGCAGGGACGGGCACTGGGCTCGCCTCTGGTGAGTCCTCCTCGCCCGTCTTTGCTACTGCAGCTCACCGACGTGAGCGCAGGGTCTGACCTTGCACTTGGTGAGGCCTGCTGCGGCTCTCCCTGTCCCTCTGCACCAGCCACCTGACATTTCTGACTCATTGAGCTCCTTCTGAGGGCACTTGGAGGTAGGAGATCAAACCCTACAAGAGGCAACTTGTCACAGTGGCCATCGCACTCTGGAGAGAACCAGGAGACCTCCATTATGGCCTTGAATGGGACAAGTCCTACTTCCAGCCTCCCTTTATCATTTGTAGAATAGGGGAGCTGGATGAGCAGGTATTTCCACTTCCTTCCCAGCTGTAACACTGCCATCCTATTTGGGTGTTTGACTAAATGGTTAAACCAGGGCTGGGTATTCTGCGTGACTTTCCACACCCAACATTCTTTCTTCTGCTCCTCCAGGAAGCAGCTGTGTGGCTAGATTCACCGGGACTGACAGTCTCTGTCAAAGCAAAGCTTCTCTTGGAAACTGAGGCAGAGCATGGCACTGAGTTCACTCCCCACGCACACACAATGCACACTTGGGAGCACACTCACATTGGAGCAGGGGTTCTTTGCCTTTGAGGTACAGCTTAATAGCTTCCAATTGAGACAGATGGCGATGCTCTGGGTGGAGGTCGGTGTTGCAGTAGGACCTGCGAACAGGACATGGCCCAAAACAAGAGCATGTAAATACTGACATCACCACCTCCCTTGGTCTTTGAACCCGGAGAACTGAAATCAAAGAGGGCACCAAATACCAGTAAGGAAGAAAGACTACTTAATTCTCACCATTCGTCTGCCAAGGACACATCGGGGTGTTCTAAGTCGTGCAGGCCTGGAGGTCACAGAGAAGAAGTCAGTGAGTAAATGCCATCTGCGTGGGGCATGAACCCACCATCCCATCCTCTCGTGTGATTCCAATGTCCTAGGGCGAGGTCATGGGTTGGTTTAGGGTAGACACCAACCCCGAAGCTATCTGCCTGGGAAAAGGGACTCCGAACAGAAGAAACAAGCTCCCTTCCATGGCAGAACTTCCCCCCACGTCCACCTCACTCAGCCACCACTGCCGCCTGCCCCGCTGTGTATCCCAGGGAAGCCGGAGCCTCGTGGAGAGATGATACACCGAGTCGTGGGAGAGAAGCCTAGCGTGACAGCGGAGACGCTGGCGTTGGGGCCCCATGCAGCCTAAGTTGTCAACTGGGCTAGGCCACCTAACTCCTGTGGGACATGGATTTCCTTTCCTAACTGTCAACCTCTTCGTGGGCAAAGTGGGAATAATAATAGTCCCTAACTGCTGTGTGGTTGTGAGGGTGAAATTATAGGTCAGATGATATGAAATTGTTCTTGCCTAACTATGTTGACCAGAAAATGGCTAGGAGTTACAGAATCTTAAGTAAAAAGGAGTCACCCTTCTGGGAAGGTAGCCTGGAGAACAGGGGCTCTAGCAGGGAATCTGGGAGTTTTTATCGACTGCTCTAGACTACTGGAGCTCTGGGAAATCACTCTTTCCCTGCGTTTTCATGTGACTTCATTTCAATGGGTCATCAGCAGACACACACTTCTGAGTGATGATCTCAGGGACTCCGATGGGGCTCACAGCCTGTTTTAGGATGTCGGAGTTTCCCAAAGGACCAACAATATCTCATTGCATCAGAATTCTAGTTTCCACTTCAAATTACAAATGCCTCAAGTACAGCAAAATAATAGACCTAGAATCACATACTCCTGCTTGATTGTACAGGGAGTAGGGGATAATTAGATAAAATATCGTATGTTATCCAAGTGGTTAAATCCTGGCTCCAACACCTATGGGTTGAATGATCTTGGAAATGTCACTTCAGCTCTTTGAATTCCATCAGCCAGGAGATACGGGGGATAATGGCTAACTCACTGACTCCATGAGAGGATGAACTGGGACAGGGCTTAGTCCCTAGGACAATCCATGCACCCATCAATCCTCTTCCCTCCTTCCTTCCCTCCCTCCCTCCTTCCCCTCTTTACTTTATATATTTACTGAGCATCAGCTTAGTACTATCGTGCAAAGTACTATTCCAGGCCCTGAGAATATAGCAGTGAATGAAATAAAAATCACTTCCCTCGTGGTATTTACTTCTTAGTGGCAGAAAAGAGGTAAGCAGATAAATGAAAATACACAGCGTATCAGTTAGTGGTGAAGCTAAGAAGGAACAGAGAGAATGGGACAAGGACAGGGAGAGCCAAGGGACGGGAAGGGTTGAGAAAGAAAAGTTTTCGTTTCAACCACAGATGTCAGGGAAGGCTTCGCTGAGAAAATGACTTTCAAGTGAAACCTTCAGGGTGAGGGAGAGAGCCACGTGGCTAGCTGGGGAGAGAGGGCTCACGGCAGCAATTGCAAGAGCGAAGGCCCTCAGGTGGGATGGTACCTTCCTGGGACACGGGCTTAACGATGTCAATTCTACTTTTCTAGTCGCTGCTCACATCAACGTTCGTGCACAAAGCCCTCCCTGGCTGTATGTCATAGGACCGATAGATGACGCCCTGAAAGAAGGATCTTTTTGATGGCTTCCTGTCTGAGTTCCTAGGGCACCAAAGAAATGTAAGTTCTCCAATTCTCTCCCCTCTTACTTCGGTCCTCGTAACCAAATCACATCTACTGATGATAACGCAGACAAAGTGACAAGCTCTGATTGATGGAACAAGCACTGTGCACCTGATATAAAAGATATAGGTGAAGGGTCAAGGAGCTTCAGAAGAGGAGTGATTGCAGCAGGTAGAACTACAGCCCCTGCCGTTAACCTCCGCAGCGAGCCCTTACATTCTGAGCGAGGCCTTCCCTTCCCTGTTCACCATCTTGGCAATGTCTGGCATTGGCAAAGCATGTTGAAAATGCCTGCATTCCGTGGGGCAGCATTCCTTATGGAAGATCCCACAGAAGTGTGGCTGCCATTCCCAAGGTACTCCTTCCTTCTCCAAGAACAGAACAGAACAGAGCAACAATCAGGCCTTGGCTCTTACTGATGACAAGACCCTCTCCTAGTTAGCCTGAGGGGAAACAGCTTTCTCAGGCTCTGTTACTCAGCAAAGTTGGCAGGATTAGAAGCCCTCTTATTTACAGAGGACCAACAGAGAGAGGAAGAGCTGACCTCATTTGTGTGGATAACCAGACGCTCTCCCCCTTGCTGAGAATCCATACTAATTTCTTGCACGGTGGTTACGGTTAGTTCTGAAATTCTCTCTTTGTGACCTCTCAGCCTAACAGCTGTGGAACATACAACGAGAAGATAGTGACTAAAGAAACGGTCCGAAAGACACTGCAGAACCACTGGCAGGCCCGCGTATTGAGCTTTGACTAAGAGAACACGTGGGAGGCAAATAGTGCACCGATAACCTCGCCTCCCATGTCCTGAACATGGGCTATTTTCTCAGCCTGAACTCAGATAGCTGAGACATAAATTTTCTGGCTTCATAGACAGTGATATCCAGAGATACCCATGGCTCATGGAGCCAGAAAATTCTAGAGTGAAAAAAAAAAAATTAGTTTACTGTATTTTGCCGTGTATAATGCGCTCCTGTGTATAATGTGTACCCACAGTTTTGGTCCAAACTTTCAGGGGAAAAAATCTTTCGTTCTAATTTTTTAATTCAAATTTTTACTTGTTTGCATTTAGGTACTTGATCTTTGTATGATAAAGGAATTCTAGCATTTATTTTTAACATATCATGGTACAAAAAATTGTATATAACAAATAATTACAAAACACAAGAACAGATACAAAATACAAGAAATTTTATGTATAGAACTGTTTTTATATTTAAAAATCTATTATCATATTCCAGGGTATTATTTTACATACAGATACCATTATTGATTTCTAGAGTTACAGGTTTAACTCATAAGCATAAACAAGAGAATAAAAGTATTGATACGGAATTAGCACCACTCCTGTATAATGCGCATCCTTATTTTGCCCTCACAAATTTAGGCACAAAAGTGCGCGTTACACAAGGCAAAGTACGGTAAATACTCAACACACCCTGCTGAGTGTCCTGCCCAAGTCACAAAGTTGCCTGTTTTCTCTCGCATGTCTCTGGGAAGGGAGTGGGCACTCTGGGCTCTGCCCAGGTCACGACGACCCCCTTCCCTCTCCTCCCTGCTCTTTGAGATCGCACAGTCACCTGGGAGACAAAATCTAACACCTGGGAACAATGCAAGAAGGGTCAGCAGTCAACCAGAAGGCTGTCTGTGGAACTCGCCTCTCAGGAACAACCAATCTCATCCCTCATTCTCTGCTGCACTGGAGCCCAAAGGCGGTCCAGCTTCAGCAAGTTCACGTTCATTGACAGCCAGCTCTAACCAATGAAAACCTGACTTGTAACTGACCTTCCTCTCCTGGCTGTACTCCCGGGGGACGCCCAGAAAGAACACTGGTTTGGGCCAACTCCTTCTCTGTGGAGATCCAAAATTGAACACCCAGACTGAACAAGGGACATACTCAAGCTCACTCAGGAGTGAAGTCCCTCAGAGCCCCATCCCTCCCTGTGAGATGGTGACACTGAGAAAGGTAGCTTCTCTGAGCCACTGGGTTGGTGGAAGAAGAAAAGGGCAGTAAGGGTGTGACTGCAATGTTCAGCTTTAAAGGGCTCCAACGACTGCTACCATCTACTGGAAGTTCACCGGGCACTAGTGCTTTATGAAGACAAGAGGGTCTGGGAAGTTCGAGGTGCTACGTACCCCTCTGACCTAGGGACTCGTAAATCATTTCAATGATCTTATGTCCCTCTGGCCCTGGGCTGCCATGAAACCCAAATGAAAGCTGTGGCTCAGTTGTGGAGAAGACGCAGCCCTGCATATTTTTGTTCTCCTTATTTTCCCCTTGGCTGGAGTTTTTACAAGAACTTGTATTTTTCCTGGTGCTGCTTTTTATGGGTGAGAAGAGTATAGTTAGTGGATGACCCCTATGAGTGGACTCAACAACTCTGTGGATTAAAGCAGAATAGAAATAACTGAAATCACAAGGAAGTTGACCCCCACTTGGAGTTCCCCTCGTTCGGAGTCAGTCCAGGAAAATGAAGGAACATCAGCTGGGCAGTTAGTTGAGTCAAATGCCTGGGACGGGGCCTCGGAGGGGCTGGACAGATGAGCAAGTTTTTTATCTAACCCAACGGTGGGCTCCAGGGCTTTGTTCCCCATCCGAAAGGCTATGAGTGATCAAGGCAGAGTCTTACCTTCTTCGATGGTGACATTCCCTCGGAAGAAGTATTTCCCATGGCCCCTGGAGAGCGCCACACCTAAACTGTGCGGAGAAACAAGGCAGACCTTGAGATCCAGGGCATTGACTGGAATAGACTTGTGGGCTAACTTTCTATTTTCCATTTGCACAGTTCCATTTCACGTTCTGTAAACAACTTTTCCAAGCATTTATTTTGAAAACCCTACTGATTATAGTTGGTGTTGGTTCTTCTTAGGTTCAATCGGCTGCTTCCAAGTAAATTTTTCTCATTGGAAGTGCCAGAAGCGAAGGGCCGCCTTCCTGGGTTTTTAAAGAGGTGTGGCAAAGGGCTGAGCCCTTGAGCGAGTCCTCCCTTGGACACCCTCAGAGGGGACACTTGCCCTGCTCTTCTCTACCACCTTACACACCCCCGCCTTGTAGTCAGCCAGAGCTGGGTCTGGCCAGACCTTAGAGCTTGGGACCAGGGAAAATTAACCCCTTCTAAAGGACACAAAGGAACCCTTTTGCCACCGCTTGAATGCAGCCACGTCATTGTGCCGTGGGCTTCTGTGCTCAACTCTCCCCCCAGTCTAAATAGATTTTTCACAATCTCACTGGCTTGATTTAAGCTCCTTTCTGTTTCTGTCTGAAGTAAGAGAATATGTTTTGAAAACACAGTCTCTTCAGTTGGCAAACTCATTTAGCGGCCACGGGTTCTGGGTCCACGTGCCATGGTCCCTGGCAGTATACGAAAATGTTGCCACAGCCTATTTTTCAGATTTGCCTACAGGTGATCGATCCTCTCTCCTTAGCTCTGCGAGGCACCAGGTGAGGGACCTGAGGCAGCTCCACTGCAACCACTTTTTACCCAAGGTGTCACAACACTGAGCTATCGGTAGTGGGGGACTTGAGGGTGCCACATACACATCTGGAAGCAGGCAAGGAGGCAAAGCCACTTTTCAGGACTGTCACAAAAGGAAGGGACAGGATGCAAAGCTGACACGCACAGGACAGTTCAGAGCAATTAAAATGGAAGCACAACACACAGGGAATGGAAATGCCACCTCCACATTTAAAGGCCTTTTTTTTTCTTTTTTTGGTCGCGGAAGTAAAAGGTGAAATGGAACTCACTAGGCAGCAAGTTAGATGGTTAAGGACCCTGACAACCCTCTGACCTTGGCTCTCCACCCTTAGTTGCAACCCCAAAGCTTATTTGCTTGACAATGAGATGCAAAGCCATGACAAATCGGTGATTTCTCCTAGGTGAGCCTAGACCACAGTCCCCCTCTGAAAAACAGAAACAAAAGCAGCCTGGGAAAAGGCCCTTCCTCACTCTTTCCAGCCTTTTGGCAGGGTGTTTGCTTATCTTCAGATGATGAGCTCTGAGAGTGTCGGCAGGTTTTGTACAAACACAACTGATGGGTCTGATGGAATATGTCCATGTATTATGGTCAGCTCTACCTGAAAGGAGTACCCTTGATGTCTGTATAATAGTAGTCGTTTGTCATCACCAAAACCCGTTTCTAGATCGAAAAACAAAGTCGTAGAGAAAAGAAAACACGGTTAGTCTGCTAGGTGAAGTTTTCAGAAATAAATAAAAATAAATGGACACACTGTGATTAGGTTAACAGTGCTACATGAATCTTGTTTGAGATAAGTAAAGACAAGAGAAAAATGATCTCAGCGAAAGATATTTATTCCAGATAGAGCTTTCAAAGCTCATTTTTCACAGTGGTTTGTTTTAAATTAAGCGGCAAGAATGTTTGAGAAAAAAAAATGTACCCCTTTGTCCACTGTCTTCTTCACCTCCATGGAAAACTTCCCGGTCTTTCGATTCACCATGGCGTTTCTCAGCTGGAATGATACAACAAGACGGTGTTAGTTCCTCCCTGGGCTGCCGTGTGGGCTGGACACCTCGCACCCTCCAGCCTGGGAGCACACGGTTGGCGCCTTGTGAGAAGCAGGACGGGGACTGACGGCGCTGAGTCCGGGGTGCTTGAGCTGAAACGGGGCTTCCGCGGCTGCTGTACAGGGGAGCGAGGCTAACTACAATAAATACCTGATTTCCAACTTGCACGTGCGGGGCGCGTGCAAACCTCAGGGCAACGGCGAGAAAAATAACCTGGACCACGGGGACGCACCCTGCGAGTCAGAGATACTCAAGCAGCAAGAATATCTCTGGGGCCAAGTTACATCTTCAAAACGGGGCGTGGTTTGTCACGGAGACATCCTTTCTCGCAACTGAATCAAGTTAAAGATGCTTTCCAACATAATGGTGTAAAACCAAACCAAACCAGACACAAAAGGCCAGCCATACTAGCTTTTCATCATATGAGTCGTCTTCAACTGCTCCCCGAGAAATCAGGGCCCATTAACGGCCTCGCTGACACTGATGGGCAGTGAACAGGGCGACCCTGGATCTGATTTTGGCGGTCCCGTTTGCAGCAGGGAGCCTGGCTCCCTCCCCACCAGCCCCGGCTGACCTCTTCTAATTACACGTGGCCCTTCCCTGAGTTCAGAGAGGGACAGCAGACGCAGTGATGAAAGACGTGCCATCACGGGCACCAATGGGAGACGACAGGGAAGGCCATTTAATGGAAAAGGAGCAAATGCTGACATGCCACAGCCTGTCAGGAAAGGCTCTTTTCCAGCCCCGTGCTTTTTCTTCCTTTCTTTTTTTTTCTCCCCCTTCCTTTCTTCTTTCAGGAGCTTGAATGAGATCTGGCTGATAGGACAGGGCCGTGCTTGCAGGCCACCTAAATTTGATGCGGGGCTGTCTAGAGCTGCGTTCACGTTCCCATCTCTGCAAGAGCGAGAGTAAAAGCCTGATGTTTAGCTGGAGGCATGTATAAAATAAAACATACATTTTACTCTGGATGTTTTTTAACAACACATAATGGGCATTTCTGGAAATATTTTCCCATTTTAACTTTTGTGGTTTTGGATGGGGAGAGCTGGTCCTAATTAAGTTGACTTTCTAACTTTTAAGAACGGCTCGATTTATCTTGAACATGGTTTTCATTTTTCCTCTTTCTGGTGCTTGCCTAAAGCCATTTGGGACCTTCCCCTCTCACATACCCCAGGCCAGTCGGAGATTAGGTAAGGCTCTCCCGCCGCCCCGCCCCCAACTCCCGGTAGCACAGAACAATCAGCCCGGGGCGGCGTGGGGGGCTGCAAGGCCAGGGTCACCAATGCGTCCTAGAGGCAAATGCTTCGATGATTTATGCAGTCTTTCCCTTTCTTTCAATAATAATGAAAGCAGGTCACACTTATTGAACACCTACCTACCTGTGAGGAAATGGAGTCTGGAGCAAAGCTCTAGGACATTGGACAAACCCCTTCCCCTCTCTGTGCCTCAGTTTCCTTTCCTGAGAAATGGGACTAAGGACAGCACCCCTCTCAGGGAGTTGCAGTGAGGATGAGCAGAGCTACTGTCTGTCAGGGCGCCCGGTTCCCCGTAGGTACTACAGACGTCAGCTGCCCTCCGCCAGCACCATCCTCACTTGGCCGGCAGACCTCTCTCAGTAGCCTAACGATCAGGATTCAGGCCCGAGTCTGCCTGACGCAGAGGCCCACGCTCTTCCAAAGCAGTGTTTCCCGAACTCGTTTTGACTCTGAGCCACGTAAGAAATAGCGCTCCTCAGATGATGCCCTCCGACAGCTCCTATTTTAATAGACGTAGCTTTTCATTGCAGCTCGTGGACCAATGAACGGGTTCTGCGACTCCCCCAACTCCTGAGGTTGAAAACTGCTGCTCTCCGCCACATTTGGGTTCGCACAGACTGGAAAAGAGGCAGTCCAAGGTCAGGAGAGGTAATCCAGGACACCCAGGTTCAAGTTTCAAGTTTTACCACTCACATATACCACTGTCCTGTGACCCTCTCTGGGGCTCAGTTTCTTCATCTTCCACTCATTCTGTCCAAAATGTTCATGAGCGAGGACTTCCAGGCCCTGCCAGGGAGGGTAGAAGCTGTGTTTATCAGATTCTTAGGAGGCTTGGATAACACTGGTCGGTACTATGCCAGGCACAGGTCTTAAAGCCCTCGGAACACCTCCTAAGGTACCATTACTATCCCGGTTTTACAGGTGGGGAAACTGAGGCACAAAGTTACGACACTCGCCCAAGCTCACCGCCTCGAGCTCTCTGCCTTGAGCCCAGGCCGCTACTTCCGCTTTCTAATCAGGAGAGGACGCATTTGAGAAAGTCAAAGTGTCAATGTAGAAATTGTGTAGTAGTGATAGAATCATGTAGTGTTATTTCTGGATTTCTGGGGTTTTTTTTTTTTAATAATCAAAGAAAAAGTTGTAAACATCAACTGTGCAATGGTCCGAGGTTTTCATGTCCCCGTAGGCTGTCTCGCAAGCTCTAGGTCCTGCAGTCTGGGCTGATGGGAAGGCGGTCTTCTGTCTGCACGTGGAACGGGGTTTGCTGGTGCTTTTCCAACAGACTGTCAAGTGAGAAGACAACACTGTCCGGCTGGAACCTTCTAGAAATATTACTTTTCCATCTGTGGGGAGTGCGGCTTGAGAAGGAGACAACTTGCCCCAAACCCTAGTGGTAAGTCCGTGGCCCCAGCACCCCAGGCTCTGGGTTCCAAGAAGCCACCTGGGGCAGACGTGGGGGCCGGGGAGCGCGGCAGTGCTCTGTGCTGGCCGGGTGGGAAGGCGTGGCTGACGGCGCCGCTCAGAGCGGTCCCGACGCGCCTGGAACTGACCACTGCCCGGGTGACAGCAATGAGCAGCTGGAGAGACGGAAATGGCCCGGCGGAGGACAAGCTCCGAACCAGTGTCCCCGGGCTCACACGTTACAATACTGTGTAGTCGTCCACATCACACGTGCGATGTTCAACTTAACACAGAGTCAGAGAAAAGCAAACGCAACTCTCCCCGGTGTCCCTGTATCCTCCGCTGTTGGATACGAAACATCTGTAAGTGTGGCAGTGCCGCGGACATTAAAGCCGCTTTCACCGCCGCGTGGTCGACAAAATAAGCGTCAGACCACTTCAGGCTGACAGCGGTAATCGGGTGACGGGGACCAGGCTCGCCGGTCCCCAGGGACCACCCCATCCCCGGGCCCTGCGGGATCCAGGCCGGATGTGCTTCCTGGGCCCCCACCGCCAGTCTGTGTCTCTCATCTGCACCCCGAGGGGACGCAGGGTCACGGACCACTCAGACAGCTGGAGGCCATGCTCCCGGTTCCACGGTGACCCTGAGCTCTAGCCTCCTGTCAGCGTTCCTCAAGGAAGCTGTCCCCAGAGACGCACGGGTCACGGTGGGTTTTGTGTGTAATTACATGGTGACGGCGCATCCTCCTCCTGGTGGTTCGTCGTCTGCATCAGAACCTGAGCCTCACCTTTCCCAGCGCACAGGCGGCGTGCACTCCCGAGCTCCTGGTGATGTGCCACCCCGGCCAGGCCAACGGATTAACGGGGGTGGGGCACAGCACGCATAAGCAGGCCTGCGATTCCCAAACCAGCATGCAACCAGAACACACACACAGACGTGGCAGAGCACCGGTACAACAAAATCCTCCCTCTGCTCCCTTCAGGCTGGGCTCTCAGGTGACAGGTGGGCTGGGCTTGGTGTGGGGACCCAGGGCTCAAGCATGAGCTGCAGAGATACTGGGATGGGTGTACAGAAGGACAAACTAAGTGGCCAAAGGCCTCAGCCATATGCCCTAGGAGAAGAGGGCTAGAGGGCATGGAAAGGCAGGACCCAGAGGAACCTTTCCGTCAGCGTCATCCCAGATAAGTGGTGGGATGACCGGCGGGCAGGAGAAAGAAAGGCTTACCCTGCCACACACGGGACTCCTGCTGGACGGGAGGCAGGATCTGATGGGGCTGTTCTCCCAACACCACGTGGCCAGAGTGTGCTTAGCAGCTGTGGGCCAGGCACAGCCCACCTCCCCCGTGTCCCTCGGGGGAGGATTATGCGATGAGACGCTGACACAGCGTCTTCATGGACTCTTAGACTCAAGGGTTCTTTGTGAGGCAGGCCAGCATGGTCAAGAGCCTTGGGGCTGGACTGCCTGGGTTGCAGCCTACACTCAGTGCCCTGGGACCGTTAAGCCATGCTCTGCCTTGCTTTTCTCACCTGTGAAATGAGAATCACAATGACACCCACTTCACAGAATCGTGGTGAGGAATAAACAGGTTTGTCCATGGATGTAGCACTTAGAACAGTCCGGGCATGTAGGCAGAAGTCGATGACTTACATTAGTTTTTTTTCTGTTTATAGGCATAATCGTGTTCATGGTGGTTAAGCTTGGGAATGACTGAAAGATAATAGGAATAAGATAAAAATTATCCTTCATTCCTGCAGCGAGCTCTGGGAAGTCATAACCAAAGGATAAACACCATTCTAAAGATGGTTTTTCCTTCTAGGAGGTGATCAACACTTGTGATTCAGACTGGGCTATATATGATTCAGGGCCCCTTCCTGGCTCATGGGTCCCCCAAACATCTGTCCCACTCATTGTATTGTTGACATGAGGCCTAACTCAGGGCCAGAAAGCCCCATCCCTTCTCCTTTAAGTGATTTCTTTTTTTTTAAATTTTTTTAATTTTTTTAGTTTTAACCCATCTATTTTGTATGTGCTTTAGTATATGACCTCCGGCCTTTTTGGAAGTACACGGGGTCTATGTTGTAAATATGGTCATTATTCTACACAGCTGCCCAGGAGTAAGGCGCCCCTTCCGAGACGTCCCCGCCGGGGGCAGACTCAGGCCGCTTCTCCCCCAGGCTTCTGCCTGCCCAGCCTTCCCAGGTCGTGCCCTAAGCCTGCCCTCTGCTACTTACTCGCAACCCCAGTGGGGACATGTGGGCAGATGGGATCCTGTGTGGACTTTACAAAGATGCTTGTATCCCAGCATCCTCCAAGCAATGGAGTGTGAATCCCTGGCAGAGCAATGGACTTGGCTTTTTCCAATCAAACATGTTGATAACGAAGGAAATCACACTTTAAGTGGATCATGCTCAGAAGGCAATAAGACAAGACCCCCAAACCAAAGAGACAACCTGAGACCCTTTTGTGTCGATCAAGGGCGTCGGACTTGCAGGGATGTGGGGACCCTGCAGGCAGACGCCAGAGTCCAGACCTGAGAGTCGGATGAGGTGAAACACGCGCGTGAGGCTGGGAATCTGACGCTCCACAGAGCCGACAGGAAAGGAAGAAAGAGGGCAAGGGAAGAAAAGCATCTTCCCAACCATTATTAGTGACAGGAGGTGCTACGTCCTTGAAAGTGAACTGGGACACAGGTGGGGACTGGAGTGAGCCAGGCAGTAAATCTCTTCACGGAGCAGGCCCAGGAGAAGTGAGTGTCAGCGGGGCGTTAACCGGCGGGGAGGGCGTCTCGGACGTGGGCACTCTGCAGTGAGAGTGAGCATCACTGGGTTTGCTTCTGTATTCATTCAAGGAGCCAAGGTGACATGATGGAGAGGTACACTGACACGGTTCAAGCCCTCCAGGAGAGAAAGCGCAAAGGTCCAGTGAAGTCAAAACAGAGCAACGGAGAGAGTAAAGATGGAAGAGAAAGGAAAGCCATAGAATGCACCCTTCAAAGATACGGGAGACGATTTAGCAACGGGGAGTCCCCAAACCTTCACTGTGGAGAAGGTCACCGCAGGCCTGATCACGAGGAGAATAATGCTCATAAGGGCTGCCACTCACAGAACAAGGTAATCACTTCGGTGTCTTCTAACACATCCACCCACTGAATATTCAAAACTCCTCTGTGAGGTAGGTGCTATTTATCATCATGTTTATTGTCCTGCAAAACCCCCAAACGAACAAGAAACGCAGGAAGGCACGAAGAGGACGATGCTTGCCCAATTTTAGTGAACAGGAGATCCGAACCCGGGCAGGCTGAGCCCTGAGCTGCGCCCCTCACATGGGGTGCTATCTGCTTCTCGGCCCCAGCAGGTTGCAAAGGCAGGACACGCATTCCCTGCAGCGTGATCAAAGCACCTGGCACAAATCCCGACGACAATATGTAAACAACAAGAAAACAATAAAGCTCCCCCAGCCCCCGGGCTGACAGGCCGCCAGGCCACGGGCAGTGGGCAGAAGCGTGCAGAGGAGGAAGTAGCTTTGTCTCCAACAGAGACGTTATTTTGTCTGCATCTGGGTTTAAAAAGACTTCGTGCAGATGACGAAGGGAGACGGTCAGCTCTCTGAAGCAGACCGGGCGTTTGCCTTTCACAGGGAGGGGGCACACCGGAGAGCTGTGCCGGCTGCGGTGTGCCGGGAGCGGAGGTGAGCAGAGGAGCGACGGCAGGCGAAGGGCACGGCTGGCCCTGCTCTGGAAGGCCGAGATCCCGGCCTGGGGACTTCCGGTGGGTCCCCTCAACATCCCCTCGAGAAGCAGGGCAGACTGAGGGATGGGCACAGTGCTGACTCAAGGATGAAAGTGAAGAAAGGACCCCCGACAGGTCAGGGGCGTGGGGGCAGAGGACCAGGGCCCAGGCACAGAGGTCGGGGCGGAAGTGAGGGGCCAGGAGCGGGCAGGAGGCGACGTCCCTGGGGAGTGGGGATGCCATGACGCACCGCCGGCCTGGACCCGCACCCAGGTCGTGAGGGGACCAACCTCCTGCCGCTCCGACGCTGCCGCTGCGGATGCCGGTTTTAAGCTGTTGATTGAGAAACACGCCGGGCCCCCTCCTCTCGCCGTCCGAGGGGTGCAGACAGAGAAGGCTGCCTTGGGAGTCAGAATCTGCACCCCGGCCTCAGTCAGGAAGGCCCCCAGCCTGCTAGCCAGGTTCCCCACTTTGCCCACGTGTCAGAGGCGCCAGCAAGAACGTTCCTGCCACGCGTGTCCCTCTGTACCCGCACCGCCTGCCAAGTGCCATCTGGCTTCGGGAACCCAAGGCCCCCGCCCCACCTGCTCTGTCCAAAGCGTGTCTGCACCCGCGTTGCCTCACTGTCGGGGAATGGCCACGCTGCTGAGCACCCCTGTGCGCATATATCACAACCTGGATTTTTCTCCTACTAATCTGTCTCCGCTAATTTGATTATTAGCGCAGCTAGACGAGCTTGGGTGGTGGGAGGAAAGGCGGCAGCCGTGTCTAACAAATCTGATTTAATGAGGAAGTCTCAGGGAGGGCGGGGGGTTAAGTCGTGGGCATGGGCAGGTTTTGGAAACAGGACCAGAGGCTGAAGCTGTCTGGGAAATAGGCAGGGTGGCCGGGGCGGGGGCTTAGGCTGCCACTGCCCAGGGAAGGGGGCGGCCCGCCCAGCAGCCCCGGGCTGCTCTTCTAACACGTGGGCTGTGCCTCCGCCATCCCGCAGCTGAGTTCTGGCCCTGACGTCGCGCAGTGACGGGGTCCCCTATCGGTGGCAGGCCCCATCAAGGGCAACGAAGAGGGGTCTGGATTAATCAGCGGCAGAAGGGGCCCAAGCCCCCCGGCGGGGGCGGGGGCACGGCTTTGCAGACTGTGCAAAGCAGGCGGGTGGCTGGCCCGTCTGCGCCGGCCCGGCCAGCGGGGGAGTTATAAAACTCCAAGCTCAGTAAAAGGGCCCATTGTCTCCTGTCCCTCTGGTGGCCAGGTGGCCCTCTGGCGGGCCTCTCGGGCGGCTCCTGGGGCAGCCCCCAGGTACAGAACGGGCTGCCACGGCGCTCCCTGCTCACCGGGCTGGCAAACACATCGCTTACCACGTCGTCTCGGTCCTGCCACTCCACCTCGGAGAGGTCCACGCTGCTGTAGTTGGGTTTCCTTCGCTTTTTACCTTCTTCGTACTGGCAGGCCGGAGGGGACAGAGAAAGGGAACAAACAAAGACAGCGTTTCAATGAGAGCACAGCCAGGGCAAGCTTGACCCTTCCAAGTCCTCTCTTGAGGGACGGGACCAGCGAGAGGTCCCGCGAGGGGGCAGTCCTAGGGACTTTAGTGGCAGGACAGCGGAGGCCAGACGCCCGACAACATGCGCTCTGAGCTGGACAATAGGCTTGATGAGAAGGTGCCCAGTGGACTCCTGGGCTCTAAACACGCCGGATGCACCGCAGAGTCTCCCCCTCTTGGGTGCTACGTGTGTGGCTTTGGGGAGGGCCTTAAAAGCCACCCCTTTGCAGCACAGCGACGGGCGTCTGACACGTGTTCACCCGGCTCCTCGTGGCATCGCTCCGTGCCGTACGGCTCTCCCTCCCCCACCGCCTGCCTCCAACGTGCCCCACGCTCCTTGGCCAGGCACCACACGGCGCTCGTGTCCGCCTGGGGCTCGGCGCCCTGGTAGCGCCGTGCGGACACACACAACCTTCTGCCGGCGTCACACCGGCCGCCGCCGTCCCGCGCTCCGCACGGGTGCTGTCCCGAGTCGCCGTGGGCGCGGGGAGGCGTTGCCAGCTGCGATGGCCGTTACGGCCCGTCTCGGGGAAGCTGATGAGCGCGATAACTGGGGGGCCGTCTTAGCACCCCGCCCACCCCCGTCACTGGCGTTAACCACCCCGCCAGCCCGCCGCTTTACCGACCGGACATCCACGCGTCTGGGCGGTCCTGTGTCTCGGGGCCTTTGCTGCCGGCGGTCGGGGGTTTATAACGCAGGGAAGTCTGCCCTCTACTGCAGACCGAGGAGAAGCCACCCGTCACACGCCCTCAGGTTGGCTAATGGCACGTCGGGGAACACCGAGGGGCAGTTCCTGCTTGTCTGCTTCTGCCACTAAATTCGTCACCTTTTGATTAAATTAGCAAGGTTCTAAGGGAGGTGCGGTGTCCCTCAAAGGGTTTTAAGGCCCTAAAACCACAGGTTACCCTTTTGGACACGACTTGGCTACTAGGGAGACAGGTGTGACGGGCACACAGGACACAGAGGAGAGAATCACTGTCAACAGGTTGAACCACACGGGTCTAAACCGGCCTCCAGTGACCGCCAGGGGGGACAGGCCGGGGAGCCATCGTGGGGCCGAACAGGGCCAGGTGGCTTTTCCTGCCCTTTTTCCTTCTGCATTTTGAATGAATTTCAGGAACCCCGAGAAATCCCTGGAGACGGCCCACCCCTAACACCGGGAAGGCTGCCTGGCCTCTGGGGAGCAGTGGGCCTCGGCCACCCCTGCTCACCCGCCCCTCCACTCCCTTCCCCTGGGTCCCAAAGAACAGACGTCCACGGCCAGCCTCGTGACACCACACCTAGCCCCGACGAAGAGGAAGGGAAGGGCTGCTCTCAGAAGCCGCTCTAACCGACACCGGATTCCCAGTTGGATCGCGCTGTGGGAAGTTCGGACGTGCGTGCAGGCGCTGGTCCTTGAGGGAGCCTGAGCGGGCGGGCCGGGACCGAGGGCCGTGATGGCAGAGGGGCGCGCTCCCCTGTGTGAGGACCACTGCCACCTGTGCTAATGGCTCCCAAGTCCCATGCTGGGAAGGACTATGGTTGAGAGCCACTAGGCGCCCAGAAGTTCCCGCAGCCCAGCTTCTGACTGGTCAAGAGAAACCGAGAGCTAAGTCTAAACTGCTTAGGAACGTCCCTCCACACCGTCTGCTTAGCCAGGAACGTCACATAGATCCGAAGGCCCGTCCACTGGGTGACCTTAACAGGCGAGCTCCTCCAGAGCACACACAGCAATGCAGCAGGGCGATGGATTTGTGCGAGGGAGAGGGAAAGGCAGTGGGCAGTCCCCCGTACCCCACAGGCTGAGCGCCATGAGCAAAGGCCGGCGCAGGGACGCAGACCCCACCTCCGTCTTCCCCCAGGGAAGAAACACCCCCATGGCTAGGGATCGCACCTTCTTTAGGAAGATACCTGTGCCCTGTGGATCGCCACCACCTGCCCCCTACGTTTTCCATGGTGCTCGTTGGGGTTTTCCTGTAGGGAACCCCCTGGACCCCACTCTCAATGAATATAGTTCTGGTGAACGTGAGAGCACCCCAGTTCAGGGTGGGCAAGGGACCTGAGCCTGCGAGGAAGATGCAGGTACCTCCAGGACCCAGTGATCGGTTCTGGGCTGGGGGCGTCCCTCCGGCAAACCCAAAGGAGACCCTCCAGGACGCTTTCCCGGATGTCCGCAGCCAGCGGGGCTCTTCACCCCCCAGCATCGCAGAGGTCGGGGGACGGGCACGCGGGCTCCTCAGGGCCCCTGAGAAGGAGCCGGTGCAGAGAAGGCAGGGGACAGATGGGGCAGGGACCTCCGGCCGCGCCTGAGGCCGCTGGGCTTGTGGACGGTCCCTGGACCAGCACGCTCCCTCCGTGTGACCCACCTCCCCTTTTAAGCCATTTCCCGTCTAGGAGAAAGCAAAGCAGCTCGCTGCTGTGCTCGTTTCCTTTCACACAAACACGCTCTTGGGGGCGGGCGCAAATCTGGTTTTCAATGTGGAAATAAAATCCAAAAACTCTTCTTGGAGCTATTTCTAAGCCGAACTATGTAACAGACACGTCTATGATGACCAGCATTTAATGCATTCTTTCACCTGTAGGGATGCTACCTTTTCCAAGATTTGACATTTTCCGTGATCGAGAATTAGTCCATTTTGTAAGTGGAAATACCACGACTAAAAACAGAGTGCTGCAAACACAACGACGTCATTTGTCTCCAGGGACTGTGGACGAGTAGAGCATTGCAGGAACGATGATGACGGCGAGCTACGCCGTGGCACACTGTGGGGGTGAGGTTAGGGCTGCAGTCAGCGCGTGTCCTGGGCGAACGGGCAATGGGCTAAAGACTCCTCTACGGGCGGCCTGGATTTCAGGCGTAAGTGGTCAGCGGGGTTCTGGCTTGTACACGGGTACCTTGTGTGCCTCCGTTCATATTTTTCAATAAACTAAAGGGAGGTTGACCACACCTACCACGTTCAATGGACAGAAAGCAGCAGGCCTGTCCCGTTTCAAACGGTCCGTACGGCCAGCCTGGTCTCACTGGGCTGCATTCCAGGCGACCCGATGCACCATTCCAAACCGGACAGGACCGTTGTTTTCTGTCCCACGTAAAAGGGTACGTCCGGTCAGCCTATTTAAAGGCACATTTTAAGTGAGAGGTTCCCAAACGTTGGCACTTTAATGATTATTTAGGAACATGTGATTTACAGAATACTGCACCGGTCATTAAGGAAATTACTGCGTTTCATCCCCCGGACCCGAGAGGATGTGCTCGTCTCTGCGGCCACAGTGAGTGACAGAGAAAGACCCAAACCCTCGCGGCTCTGCACCATGGGCCGCTTTCCCCGCGCGCCCAGGCCCTGGCCTGGGGCAAACGCCAGGTCGCCGGACCGCCTGCCCCCGCCCAGGGCCGGCTCGTTACTGGGCTGAAGCGCCGTGCTCGGCGTTGGTAGTGTGTCTGTAATCTGTAACTTCCTTTGAAAATGTGATTAACGAATTGCAAACGGTTTCCAAAGGTTTATAAACAGATACTTGGAGCGCCACAGGTAGGTTTGTAGTTTCTGGTGCCTGTTTTATGAAAAAAATATGTGAGGGCGAATTTAATAAGGAAAGATATTCTGTGCTATGACATGCTGGGAGGTGGGGCTTTAAATAAAGGCCAGATGTGGGGAATGCGCGCACACCAGCCCGGGGCCTGGCAGGGTGGGCCAGGCAGGGCACCCATCTGAGGAGTAAGCTGGGAGCGTCCACGTTCCAGAACCTTCCCTGCGGTGTTTAAGTGTCTGGATGTGAGTATCCTTGGGTGTTACCTGCAGACTGACTTCAGAGGCACAAGGGGGTGGGCTAAGGGGATGGCCACCGTCACGTTGGTTTGATCCCCCCCCTCACACACACACCATGCATTTGCTTTTTTCTGTATTCTTTTGGGAAAAGGCAGAGGAAATCAGCTACACACACGTGCATGCAGCCCTCCGTAAACGAATATCGTGCGGGTTGGTAATCGATAAACTGTACGCGCCGCCCCGGGCTGCCCACAGGAAGGAACGAGATGGGGGTGGGCGGCCCCCGCCTGGAGAGGGAGAAGCCTTGCCCAGGGCGAATGCCATCTGCACACGGCGGGGGCCAAGGGCCGGGAGCCAGCCATCGTCTGGGCAGATGCTTCTGTCCCGGGGCCGCTGCGGTCCTGAACACCTTGGCACGTCCCACGAGGTCCCGGCCGCCTCTCATCCCAGAGGCTGAGGCGGCCACCTCAGGGGAAGGAAAGGAGGCACATCTTCTCTCCTCCGTGTGCAGGAGCGTAGGCTCTAATGGCCCCTGGGCACGTCACTCCTTCCCCGCTTCATCCGGTCATTCCCTTATTTGCTCGCTTGTTTACCCAGATGCCCCAAAATGCCGTTGGACACTGCTGGGCACACGGTGACATGGGTCTCCTGCCCTTCCATTGCAGATCGTGGCCCGGGCCAGTCAGGAGAGTGCTTGAGCCAGGGCCCCAGGCTCAGGATCTGACTCTACTCAGGCCGTGTGACCCTCTGGAGCTAGCGTGCACGTGCTCACCTGCAGGGGGACGGTGACAGGCTTCACCTCACAGGCCTGTGGTGAGGACATGAGGCGGTTGAGCCTAGAGCGTGTCCTGAGAAGCAGGGCTCGAGGCCATGTCTACGCGGGCAGCAGTAACCGCGATGCTGTCTCTGACCTAGGAGGTACGGCAGCCACTGAGCTCACCCTGGGGAGGACTTAACAGTGTGGCTGCCCACTAGCATTTGCATCCCTTTAAAGAGGCAGTTCAAACTGGTCTGGTGGCCAGTTCTTCTCAGGGTCAAAGAGAAGGTTCTCAGTGGAGGACGTGGTTCCCAGGCCGGCCTGTGCCAGGATGATGGTCTCTTCCCCTACAATTTGCAGATGACAGTCTGTGATGGTCGCAGCCTGGCCCGTCTCCAAGGAGGGGACCCAGGGGAAGGGGCGCTGGGTGGCACTATCAGCCACTGCTCTGCTCTGTTTTACGTTTTTTTCTTTCTTTCTGATTGTAGAAAATGTGGAAAACAATGAAAAGTGCAAAAAAGGAGGAAAAAAAAGAACGAAATTGCCCTCCCTGCTACAACGCCGGGGTCATCGCTGGGTATTCGGGATCCCGCTAGCTTTCCCGCGGGTCAGTACTTCGAGCAGTTGCTGTTTTCAGTTTTCTAAGTTCACTGTTTCTCTAACAAAGAATTGCTAAAATGTAGCAACCAATCTGTTTTGCTGTGTAAGTGACTGCCTTTACCGAAAACAAACAAGCAAACAAAACACAAAAAACGAAGTTTCCTGCTGGCTAGCTTCCCCCTCGCCTCCCGCCACTGTCACGAAGAGCGTTTCTCCGTGCCGAGCGCTGGGCTACGCGCTGTACTTGCCTCGTCTAATTCTCTCACCTCCAGATGGGAAAACGCAGAGCCAGGGAGACTGGGCACGTGGTGACATGCTAACAGGCAGCGGGATCAAGTTCAAAACCAACTCAGCCTGCTTTCGGAGCCTCTGGTCGTCACCACGCTCTGCACCAGCACCCCGGATGTGGTATCCTCACTCGGCACAGGGCCTCAGCCCAGATGGCAACCAGCGATGGGACGGCACACGGCAGGCAGGTTCATGGTTGCAGAACCGCCCTGGAGGTCACATCCCAGCAGCCACTCACGTCTCTGTTAACGGCGGACTCACGTGCGGCTGCCCTGAAACTGGCCTTTGGCGGTCAAGGATGCAAGGATGAGTCTCAGATGAAGCACCGCTGTAACGTGCTGCGTGCGTGCAGGGTGCTAAGGATCACGCCGCACGCCCAGCGGCCCGCGGCCCGCGGCCCAATCCCCAACGTCCACCTCGGGGCCTCAAAGGAGCCTTGAAGGACCTGGTGATGGCGTGACAGCTGTGATTTCCACGGAAGCTGTGCTGGCCCCTTGGTGTGTGACCCCAGAACAGACGTTTCTAGAGAAGACGCGTGACTGGATGACCCACCCAGATGTTATGCCAAGAAGAAATTCTGATGAGTCTGAATTCGGGGAGATGAAACCCTTCCTGTCCACGGGAAGATGGGAGCCCAGATACACCGGAGGAAAACAGGGCCACGAAGGTGTGTCCAAAAGCAGCCGGCAGGTGGGCGGGGCAGTGGGGCGTGTTGGGACAACAAGCCGTTTCCTTTTTCTAAAAGGTACCAGGCTCTCATTAATTAATGTTTTTAAGTGTCTCAAAGATGAAACATCCTACGTGCTCTCTGAGGGCGATTACAGAATCCTTTTCATCACCGTAAAACTAAAACAGCTTTGGTATTTTTTAAAGAAACAACAATTAACAGGCCGCTTTGAAAACCCAAATGACCTTTATCTTAATCAGTGTCCTCTGAGTCTCCGTGAGTCACACACACTGTGTGTGGGGAGGAGGTGGCCCAGCCTCACCCCCATGTCTGTACGTCAAACACGGTGGACGACACAGTGGTGGGACTTAAAGTCCCCTTCTCAACAAGCTGGCCTGTCCTCCAATAGCAAGCTACTCATAGAAATAAAAATCGTGCTGAGTGGTTGGGGTGGGAGGAACTTTTTGTGCCAGCAAAGGGACAGGGGACAGGGCACTCTGATGCAGGGAGGAGAGGGGCCCCTGCTCGCCTGCTGACTCAGGGGAAGGGATGATGCTAAGGAAAGGCCACCCGTCTCAGCAGAGAAGAAACAAGTACGCAAATACTACATACAACATAAAGGTGCATGTGGGCCCCTGAGAGGCAGCGACCCTGATAAATTCCAGGGCTTTGAGACAAAGCCCCTCTCTGAGATGTCCTGAGCCCAGGTGAGATGCACAAGACAGCCTGCAGAATAAATTTCAAAGCTTCAAATAGAGTTGCACTGAGTTCCTGAGACATGACCCATATTCCAATTATTTCCCATATCTCCTATAAAGATTTCTGATACCACTGAATTGTTAGATTACGTCAACGGTACAAAGAGGACCTCTGTCATGTGAGAGTATGTCTGTGGCATTTGACAAGCAACTTTATTTTTTTTTTTTGCATTTATATAACCTTATTTGGTATTATTCCTTTGAGAAATTATGAGGTTGGACGATTAATTTCGTGAACTCATCCTAGAAAAAGCGCTACATACCTCACTGCTGAATGTCACTACGGTCACCTTTGAAGTCCTCCCCTTGGGAAGCTGTGCACTGATGCCAGCGCCTAGTCAAGTCTTCAAAGCAATTTTGGAACTTTTTCTGGAATGGCCATCAGAGCTGTTGTCATACCTTGCCAAGGTTATGACTCCTTACAGAGCTGTTTGTGCAGTGCTGCCAACGTAAGTGCACAGTGGCAAGTTCATGAACTTAATTGTCAGGTTTTTGGCACAACGATAGCTCTGATTGTCCAACCTTGTAACTATCTATCAAAAGACCCTTGGGTATGTGCAAACTGTCAGACCGTTTTGAAGAAGAGATAGAACTGGTTATGGTTTAGAAACTGCAAAAGACAATGTATTTCCTTATTCACGTACGTGAAATCAGAAAACAGTATCAACCAACCACTGTAACACACCACGTCAGCCTTTGAATGATGCTGCAGAGTGAGTTCCGCTGTCAGTCACGTTCCCAGGGCCTCTCCCCAGCCCCGTCGCTGGGAAGGGACTCGAGTTGGGCTATCTCAGCTGACAGGGCTGGCGGTCCTAGCAGAGGGCTCTCTCAACCTTAAGATTTTTGTGCTAAATGACACGAAGGGCAGGAAGCTGGCAATGCATTTGCAAGTGAAGCAAATAGAGATTCAGAAAAGAGGGAAAAGTATCCTTTCTTCCAAGCCAGCTGCCAGTACCCTTGACTCTGGTTTGTGCCTGTAACAGTATCAACCTATTTCAGACAGCTGCGCCCTCACCCAATGTGCGTGCGGGTATGTGCGTGCTTGTGCGCGCGCGCATATGTGCGCATGCGTGTGTGTGTGCGCGCATGCGTGCATGTGCACGTGTGTGTGCACGCGTGTACGTGCGTGCGTGTGTGCGCGTGAGTGTGCGTATGAGAGAGGGAGAGATTGATTTTACTTAGGAAACTGCTTACCATGACATGATAGCATTATTTTGTTTCCTTTTTCTTCTTAAATTTTTATATAACAGATACTTGTGAAGGAGGGGAAGACACAGAGGGCTCCACCTTTGTGGCCATGCCTTCCAAGAGTTTCTCTGACCCTTCCAGCCAGCCTCTTTCTCCCTTCTCCTCTAGGTGGCCCTTGTTCTGCACCTCCCTGAGGACACAGGGCCTTGCGGCATGAAGACGCACGTGGCCATCTTTTCAATCCACTTGCTCTCTGCCCTAGCTATGTCCTGACCGCCAAACTCAACAGGTTCTCATCCATCATCAGCACATCCAGACCCCCGGACTGGAGGCCAAGCAAAATGTGTGTTCTCTTCCAACAGCCCTTACGTGTGCATGCACATGCACACATGCGCATGTGTAATGAGACCAGCCATAAATGCCTCTATTTTCTATGTTACAAACTTATGTGTGGGTGTGCGTGTGGTCTATATACACATATACACATATAAGTATCATTCATATATGTGTGTGTGTGTGTGTGTGTGTGTGTATATATATATATATATATGAGTGCGTGTGTGTGTGTATATATATATACACACACACACACACACATACACAGAGACACACACACACACACACACACACATAAATATATATAAGTATCCAGCCATGTATGAAAAAAATAGAGGCAATTATGGCTGGATTTTTTCCGTACATATATATAAGCACATATATATAAGTACATACACACACACACACACACACACACACACAATTTACGTGTGATCCTCACTTCTACTGATGCATCTCTTAAAAAATGTTTCCTGATGCATGCTGGTCTGACTAAGCCCAGGAGATTTCTGATGTCACTCATGACTCACAGGAAAACTGACGGTCCCCTCCTAAGGCTGACTGTGTCCTCTGGGTCTTGTATTTGTCTGTGATCACAGATACGTGGGCAGAGGCTAAAACAGGCGCTTGGGCCCCAAGAGGCCCCTGGGCCCGGCAAACAGACAGGCTCAGTCAGCTACCGTGTCCACTGCTTCTAAGTCTCTCCTGAAATGGAATCACGTCTCTGTCCCTTTTGCTGCCAGCTTCTGGTCAGCCACCAGGACACATTTCCCCTCGACTGGGTGCGGGTTTCTAAGCATCCCTGCCTGGACTCTACTGCTCCAATCCCTTCTCCTGGGCCCCACCAGGCAGATAGTTCCACTACCAAAACCAGGTCATCTCACTGTCGGGTCTGGAAGGCTCGTGGCTCCTCATGTCCTGCCGAATGATGTCCAACCTTCTGGAATGCCACAAGTTACCATCACTCTGACTCCACTGGCGGTCCTGGCCCATCTCTCTCACCACTTCCCGCCTCTCCCCATACTCCCCAGCAAGGCTGAGCCGGCTGCTAAACATGCCGTGATGGCTCTTGCCCTCAGGCCTCTGCACACTCCACTCCATCTGTTTCCAACACACTTCACCCCAACTCAAAGCCAAGCGGCCCCTCAGGACTCAGGCCAGGCAGCTTTTCTGGGAAGTCCTCGCTGGCCCGGGCAGGGTCAGCTCAGGTCCACCCTGCCTGCTCCTCGGCATCCGGAGAAAGCGTGGTCTCCGCCTGCATCGCACTGGACAGGAAATGAGCCGCTTACCTGCCTGTTTCCCTGACTAGCCTCCGAGCATCTTTTGGAAAAAGGCTATTTCCTGTTGGGCATCGAGGTCACGGTGCCTAGGAGGCTGCCTGGCAAAGAGCAACTGAGCTTGTGTATTCGCTTAACAAACACGTGCACAGCACCTACTGTGTGCCTGGCTGCTCTACGCATTTTGGGGGCATGAACTCGCTTAATGAGGTTAACAGCCCCATGCAGTGGGCACTATTTCTGTCCTCATTTCCCAGCGAAGGCCACGGAGTCCAGGGAGGTCGAGGAGCTTGTCCCTGGTCACACAGCAGCAGAGCTGAGGTTGACCCCAGACATCTGGCCTCAGAGACGGCTCTGCTCTGTGGGGAAATGTGTGCCCGCGGCCCTGAGGAGGCTGCCTGGTGCCTGCCTGGTGCCTGCCTGGTGCCTGCCAGAGACGCGTCCTGACAGGGGACAGGAGAGGGACGACGGCGAGGTGCCCAGCGGTCACCATCACCTAACTTCCGGCGATTCCATACCGAGCAGAGTTCCAAATCACTCTCAAGGGCCTCTGTCCTCTATACACACACACACACGAGGGTGTTGTTGCTATTTGTCCTGAAACTTCATTTAAGAGTGCCCAATCCCTAGGACTCTCAAACCTGCTACAGTGCAGGGGCTCAGATACACGTCTTTCCCCTTCCCAGTTACCCCCAAACCTTCTTCCGGGAGTGCGGCCAGAAACCCGGACTCTCTGAGGAAGGACGCGGGGGAGACGCAGGCGCCGGGGAGAACGAGAGTATCTTCACGGATTCTAACACCCAGGCTGCACTTCTGAACTCCCCCCGCTTCGCTGGGAGAGGCCACGACACGCCGTGACACCGGCCAGCTTCTGAACGCCCCAGACAAGCCCTCTTCCTGATTCTCCTCCTCCTCCGTTTAGTCTTCCCATCCCCAAGAAATCTAGCTTGGCCCACTGGGCAACCCTTCTGCTCGGGCACACTTCTGCCACGCAGGCCTGTCTGCCTGTAAACCTGCCCCGCGCATTCTCCAGCAGGGGGTCCTCGGACTGTACACTTAATTCGGAGTAACTGTGTGCGTGTGTGCATGTGCGCGTGTGTGTGCATGTGCGTGTGTGCATGTGTGCGTGCGCGTGTGTGTATGTGCGTGTGTGCATGTGCGCGTGTGTGCATGTGTGTGTGCATGTGCGTGTGCGCATGTGTGCATGTGTGCATGTGTATGTGTGTGTGTGCATGTGCGCGTGTGTGCATGTATGTGTGCGTGTGTGCGTGTGTGCATGTGTGTGTGCATGTGCGCGCGCGTGTGTGTGCAGGTGTGCGTGCATGTGTGCATGCACACATGAGTGTTGCCTTCCTGCCAGATGATGTTCTAGATTCGCCCCTCGCAGTCCAGCCTCAGCTCTGCCTGGGGTGGACTGTGTGCCTTGATCTGTTGGGCTTTGGTTTCATAGTCATTGGGTCCACATGGGAGAAGTCATTGAGGCTTTGGTCAGTGTCCCCTTGACTTGTTCCTCAGGAGATCACCACCCTTCCAGGAACTAACAGGTACAGAAAGCATTCAATTTCAAACCTGTACCCACCACTCCCTGGGTTGAGGCTAGCAGGTCAGCCGGTCATTTCAGATTTCTGGCCCTGGCCAAAGAAATATTAGCTACTGAGCACACTCCATCATGCTGTCTACCTTGTATGTAAGTGGGGCGGGGGTTGGGGGAGACAAGGAGGACATTAGGGCCAGGGCAGGGGTCAACCCTGTCCCAAGGACAAAGGGGCGAGAATGAGACCTTGCAGCCAAAGCCTGGCCTAGCTTAGTCAAACTGTCTTGTATCAATATTCTAAGAGTATCAGTGGCTCCCTGTGCCCTGCAGACATCCATAGAGAAGGTGGAAATGGCACCTGGGAGGCATGGTCACAAACATACGTGCCTGGGGCAGAGTTACAAAAGTTGAGTGAGGAACTAATGGTTCAGTCACCTCTACAATAAAACATAATGGTCAGTTCGGGGTGTGGTGCGGATTAAATTACTGTGCCAAAAAGCCCACGGCCTCAACCTTTTTATTTGCATTCTTTGGGTCTTATCATTCAGGATTATGTAAAAATGACAGCTGCTTATAATTATTTGGAGGGTTGAGCTGCAATAATTAAAAACAGCTGCCTTTATCTTACCGCTACCAGACTTTACCCCGTGAGGTGGGGTCTACTGAACTTCAAAGAAGGAAGCAAGAAATAAAAGAAAACTCCACACATTACTAACAAATTTCTAGTGATTCATTTAAATGTATAACCAGTTATTCCAACAGCCTTCAAACCTTTCATTATCTTTTAAATATATATAATTTGGGACTGCTAATTAGATGGCAATTTAATGCTCTCATGGGGATTCAGATGCAGCATCTCTCTAAAATGTAAACTCCGGGAGGAATAATCATTGGCATTCAAAGTGATTGAATTCTTCAGTTATTCAAATGAGTGTGGGCATTCACACTGGTGAAATCATCTGAAGACTCTGCTGTTAGCCCCAGCTGTAGCTTGTACAGGGCTCCTCAATAGACCCGAGGGCAAGGCTAGGCTTTCTCCAAGTCCAAGTCCATCCCTCGGGAGAGAACGATGGGAGTCTGGGGGAAGCCTAAGTGGGTCTTAGACGCAGATGGCTCTGTTTTCCTAGTTTAAGGAGGAAGAAACTTTCCTGGAATTTATAGTTCTGAATGCTTTAATGTTCCCTCCCCAGTAGGTCTCCATGCTGGTCAGCCAGCTATTGTCCTAGCAGTTAACATTTTAATTAATAACTGTTATTAATTAAACAGGCTGCTGCAGATGGAGAAGGTAAGGATTTCACTCCGCCTCAAGCGTCCACTTCCTGTGTCTTCCTACCCCCGTGGAGAAGGCCCTTTAAATTATATAAAGATGTGCATCACAAGGAGAAAAGCAATTGATCAACGAGATGACACGGGGCCATGACGGAAGCCAGCTCTCCCATCTCATGACGAGGCCAGGCTTTGCATTCCTGAGCCGGGCTAGGAGCTAGCAGCTGAGGCGCATTTCCCCCGAGATGGGAAGGAGGCGCAGACAAATCAATAGGAATTTTTAAGAGATCATTATTCAACGCATTGCATGTAATTACATTTTGATGAGCTTTTTATTGCTAATTCATCATCCAAGATGGGGCACTCCAGATATGAAATTAATCTAGTAAAACAAAGGTCAGAGTGTGTCCAGTGGAAAGAAAAGCTTTGTCCTCGTCACATCCTTTGCCAAACAATAAGGAGGCAGGGCAGCCTATTTCTAAACCAAATCTCCCCAAAGTGCCTTCTCGATTAGTAGCAGCAGAAAGCCAAGGCTCCCTGGTCCGCCAAAGTGCCAGTGTGGGTTCTCCAAGCAGGCTGGGGTGAGGTACACATGTGCAGGGGCCTAGAACAGAAGGGAGAGCACGCCCATGCCACTGTGCCCACGCAGGGGTCTGGGTGGGTGCATGGAGAACTAGCTGAAGCTCCAGTCTGGAGCCAGTCCATGTGTGCGAAGCATCAGCAGCCCATGGGCGCCTTGGCTGGAGTTCTTTCTGAAGCAGACCCTAAGACCAGGATTCAAGGGTAAGGTTTTCCTTGAAATGGGTTCCCAGGAACTGCCTACAGGGACAGGGCCAAGTGGCTCAGAGACAGAGGACAATACACCTCATGCTACTTCTTGTCAGTGTGTCCACCCTGGTGCTTACTAACATACAAGGGAGGGCTGTTGGAAGCAAATCCAGCCATAACTGCCTCTACTTTTTACATGACCTGGCTGGACACTTTCCATACAGCCCCTGGGCTGCGTCCGTTGTGTGGTCAACTTCCTACACGTGGATCTTCTCTCCCCTTTTCTGTGTTATTCCATTCCCTCCGCTAGGTACCTTACCACGGCCTAATACACAGGTGAACAAAACACAATCTGTTTGGGGTCTTCACGTTGCTTGCAGTGCAGGGAGAAGGCACACATGTCATCAGAACGTTTCTATAATGTAGTGTGGAGCCCAAACCATAAGGCCTGAGCAAGAAGCCTGGTGTGGTGTGGGGGTGGAGGAAGCTTTGTGGGGGGAGGGAATGGGGCAGGGAGAGCCCTGTGGTGTGTGTGGGAGGGAGGGAAGAGCTCTCTAAGAGCAAAGGTCCCAGACGCACCCAAAAGTGATTCTCAGAGCTGGGATCTCCGGGGCGTTTCAGCCAGGCTGTTGCTGCTTGTGAGCAACTGATACCGGTAGTTAATCACTTGGCAAAAGGAGAATTTACTAGACGTGATAAGGAAACCGATGGAGGGATTTTTGCTCTTGCCCCTGCCTTCCCTCCTTCCTTCCTACTTCCTTCCCTCCTTCCGTGTTTCCCTTTCCTTTTCGGTCTTCCTCTTTCCTTCCTGTCTGCATTCTCCCCTGGCAGAGTACAGACTTAAGAAACACAGACCTTCCGTCTACCCTTACCTTTGTATCAGTCAGGGCCCCAGCAGGAAGCACATGGCACAGGCAAGCTGGCTAATTAAGGACCATTCAATAAAGACGCTATTGTAACAGGGTGGGCAGGGTGTAGAAAACTACAAAAAAAACGCTGCAGTGCCCTCAGGCTGGAAGCAGTGGGGACCTTTGCTCCCACTCTGCATGAAGGGGACAAAGAAAGGAGCCGTCGCAGGAGCCCACGGACACAAAGCCAGGGAGGGAGGGCGGCCATGTGGCTTTGGATCCTGTGCAGCCCATCCCAGAAGACACAGGGCTGAGCCTACACTGAGCCCACTCGCCTGCTCCCTCACTAGCGGGCAAGCTCCGCCCACAGCTGGGGGCGCACGCGAGAGGGCCGCGTCCCCCAGAGCGCGTCCCCCACGGGTCAGCGTGCGCGCGTCCCCACACGTGCGTCCGTCCCGCACGGGTCGTTGTGCGCGCATCCCCTGGCGTGCGTCCCCCACGGGTCGGCGTGCGTGCCTACCCCCGCGTGCGTCCCCCATGGGTCGGCGTGCGCGCGTCCCCCGGCGTGCGTCCCCCACGGGTTGGCGTGCGCGCGTCCCCCCACGTGCGTCCGTCCCGCACGGGTCGTTGTGCGCGCGTCCCCTGGCGTGCGTCCCCCACGGGTCGGCGTGCGTGCCTACCCCCGCGTGCGTCCCCCACGGGTCGGCGTGCGCGCGTCCCCCGGCGTGCGTCCCCCAC
>PVJL010001411.1:0-183886 GCA_004026885.1 Lyroderma lyra
GAAAACTATGTAAGGGCCCAAGAACCAAACCAGAAGAACACAACCTGTAGGAACAGGAAGTGCTCTGTCACCAGCTGGGTTCCACCTCGTGACCTTGAAAAACATTAGGTTAGTGATCTAATTTAGAACACTGACCTTGCTAATCATCTTGCTTTTATTTTTTTCTTGTAACAAATGTACTCTTCTTATAGCAAATACTCTGAAAACTCAATTCTATATAATGGATGACAATCCTAGCAGATTTTATCCTGAGAAATTTGAAGTCCACATTGTCCTGAACCCTGGTTTATCTTGCGTGTTTGGGTATATTTACAGTAATATTTTACTAATCCAGAACTCCAATTCTGGCCATGCTACCTTCATGAAACACAACTGAGAACTAAAAGAATCAACACAAAAGTCTTTTGAAGAGTCAAAAGGAAGGTCCCCAATGTGTTCCCTCAAAGCTCATGTCGTCCCCTCGCTCTTGGGAAATGCTCTGTTCTTCTTTCTGAGACTGTTTCCACATGCTCTGCACATAGCAACAGTATATGTGATTATCCAAACTCGTGGTCGTTGAGGAGCAAGTGATTGAAAGGCCACAGTCTATCAGTTCATGGTGACACATTGATAGCTGCAGGAAGTGACAGTTGACAGCAATTGAGAAATCATAGAAATGATAAAAAACGAAACCCAAGAACAAAAAGCACAACAAGGACCTGAAGTTATTTCATGAGGGGAAACAGCTCTATGCATCTCAATTATTGCAACAGCATCCCTGAATTATAGCATGCTATGATAACAGATGACAACGATGATGACCCTGAGCCATCAAGAGAAAAATAAATTTGCCTCCAAATGCATCATTGAAGGTGACAGGGAAATGTGCAATAAAATTTTAGAAAGAGCGTCAGGCAAATACTTATTTTTGTAAGTTTCGGTGCTTAAGGTAATAAACCCTTACTAGTCAAAAAATGCAGCTCTTAAAAGTCACTCATTTTTGTGGTATTCAGAAAATATCATATCATATTTCTGCAGTCCTGACCTATCTTTCCTCAGTTCCAGATGTGGATTTGAAAAGTTTCCCAAACATCTGTTTATGTGTCTTGCTTGTTCTTCCTATTACACATCTGAACTCAAATCATCACCTCCAGGTGCAGAGCTTCTCCTTGTATCAGCAGAGTGCCGCTGTGCACGCACGTGTCCAAGTCAGAACTTCCAAACCTGTCCTCGGGGATTCCCTCTGCCTCTCCCTCACACTGAGTGAGTTGGCCCAAATTTTTCATTGTGATATAGAAGCCTACTTTGAATGTTCCCATTTCCCACCTCAGCACCTTTGCCTGAGCTTGTGCTATTCTAGCACTTCTTTCTCACAATCACCTGGTGTTGGATTAACACTGGATTATTTTCCATTCCATTTCATTCTTTCATGTCACTCCTCCCACCTGATCAGAACGAGTCAAGTGTCTTTTTCTTTGGATAACTCATTCTGCATGCATGTGTTTATTTATTTGTCAGGATTTTTTGAAAGACAGTGAGATACTTGAGGTGAGACAACATGTCTTGGGTGCTCAGTGAGTATCTCTTGGAGTATTTACTGAGCAACTAATATGAGCCAGGTAGCCTGCTAAGTAAGCACTGGAGGGACAATGGTCCCTACGTGACCCCAATCCACATGGCAACCAGTCTGTGAGAACATAAGAGACTCTCCCTAAGAAGCACTAGGAAGCAAACAATAGGATTTGTAAAATAAGTAGACACTCCTCCTATGCATCAAATCATCATTAAAAAAATGGTGGGAAAGTTGTGATGAAATGGAAGATTTTTGTGTCTTGCTGATAAGCGTGTCACTTCAAGCAACCGTCTGGAAACTAATTCAACAACAGAAATCAAAACCTTGTGGAGAGCTTTTCGTACACTGTTTCATTTAAAACTTACACCAGTCCTATGAAGCATATATGAGTGTCCCCATTGTGTAAATGAAGACCCCTACAATCTGTGAGTTAGTTAAGTGACTTGTCCAAGCCCCAGAGTTAGTGAGAAGCAGACAGAAGACTCCAACCTAGTCTCCACAGTATCGAGGCCTGTGCTTTGTCCGTCACATCACACCATCTAACTTTTGGTCAAGTAATTAGACCTTTGCTAATTTCACTTAATACAATAAATTGAAAACAAAAAGGTTACATGCACTAAGACAGTTATTACAATATTATGAATAATATTAAAGACAAGCTCAAAGCTCAACAACAGAGGAAAGGTTAAAGGGATTATCATGAGTTACATTTCTAATTAGTCTGCAGCTATTTAAAATTGTATTGTGAGGTGCTGATAATAACATGGAGAAATATCTGTGATATCTTAAATAAGAAATTAGAGTAGAAAAATAGTATGATCACAACCATGAAAAGTTTTTTAAAATTATTTCACACAGAATGTAACTTAAAATGTTTAATGATATCAGTGGTTTGCTCTGAGCAGTAAACTTCCATTAATTTTTTTTCTCTCTTCTTTCCACTTTACTTTTCTCTCTACTTTCTACTTCTCTTATTTTCCACATTTTCTATTATTGGCATTCATAACTTTTGTGATGAAGAAAATATAAATTTATTTTTAAAAGCTGAAAGTAGGAGTTAAGATCATTAATATATTTGGATTGTAAAAGAACTTAAATATCACAATACTGTCATAATATTATTCCATCAAACCTAGAACTGTGACTTTTCAATGTGTTAAAGAAAGAATCATCATCTACTTTGATACGGCTCTCAGGAGACTTGGAATAATGGCTGTGTGAAATATGGCAGCAACGTAGGGTTGAAAGTTCTGTTATTCCCTAGACTCTGCAACTTATTAGTTTTGTGACTTGGAGCAAAGTCCGAAAGGTCTCTGAACATTATCTACAAAAGATTGTTACCTTTATATTATTATTAAGATGGTTCGTTAAAAGAGTATTTTGGATATGGTATGTGTACTATTTGAGATGACATCAAGCTATATGACTGTCAGAGAGAATTGACAGGTGTCAATCATGTAGGCCCCAGCACTAATACAGTAGGGCAGAAAAGGAAAAAGAAAAACAAACATGAATATATAGGGACTCGATAGACTAAAATGTACCCCAAAACACAAGCCTTCACTGAAAAGAAATAAAAGGACTTTAAATGTAAGAACCAAACTCACCCAACAGCTAGAAACCACCACCACACTATTCCTTATCATGAAGAAGTGGACAGAAGAAAACCATGGAGACTAACCATCTCCGTATCTACATAGACAACATCACGACGAAGACTGCTAAATCGAAGCAGATGGGTTGGATGGTGTGGATATAGGAAATGCTCCGTCTACCTCTACCAGCCCCAAGAAAGTTCTGAAAACAGAGGGCCCTTTGAAACATGTTATGCTTCCAAAGCTTGTCAGACCTACACACTGTGAAGGGAGGTGAAGAGATACACTTTTAAGAGGTTATTTCAGGAAATATTATTTCGAAATTCTCCTTATACAGTATTTACAATGAGGCTGATTGTTGAAAAGACGAGTTCTGGATATGCTGAGAGGTTCAACAGGACTACAAAGCAAACACTTGTCTCTAGAGAAAGAAAAGTAACAACTACAGGCACTGAACCACCCTGTGGTGTGATGCTGTCCTCGTAGGTGGGCTCAGTCTTGCCCTCTGCTGGCGTAGCTGTCACACTGCGGGCAAGCACAAAGGGGATTTAAAACCAGATCTAAATCCTTCAAATATTTTTTTCACATAATACTAAAAAACAAACAAATCATGTCAGAAGACTAAGACAGCTTACATAAGAGCTTGGGAAACAAATGTGTCAGGGGAAGAACAAAAATGAAATAAATAAAGGGAAACAGAGCAAGATTAATGAACAAAAACAGAACAGGATTAGAATACCATGGAGAGAAAAGAGGAAATCTGCCCTGTGGGAAGAATTTTCTTTTCCTGATTATTTAACATACAAGTAGGATCTTCAGGGCACAAAATTTTTAGTCTGAGTCCTGGCACCCTAAGAATAATTCATTTCCCTCAGTCAGCTCTTAGGGTCGTCACATCCCACACCAGAATTCCTGGAGCTCACAAAAAGATTTCATTCCCCCTCATTTCACATGGTGGTGGCTGTGGGTCACTACGGTGTCGCGATGGCATTTGTTCTCTGATTCCATTACCAAGGAAACAAGCATGTCCTTCTTGCTGGGACGTGCATTTCTGATGGCAACAAGAAAGGACCAAGAGACTCAAAGGAAACTCAAGACACGGCTGCCGGCTACTGCTGGCATGTGGCCCAAACCAAGGCAACTCCCACTGACTTGCCAAAGCATACCATGTGCCACTCCCCGCATCGGTGGGGCAAGACGTGCACGTTCCCACAGAAGGGACGATGGTGAGGATGTATAATCATCCCACTCGGAGAGGAGGAGTAACCCATCGGGAGTGATCATACAATCTATACAGCAGTCTAGTTAAAAAATCGAGAATGCTGACCTTCTTCCCACACTCTTCAGGTCTCAGCCACTCACAGCACAGGGGTGAGCTCTTGGAACTCTTGGTCTATAGCACGCAAGAATGTGGCTCTACTTGATGCAGAACCCTGTGAACTAAAACAAAAACAGGCTGCTCACCATCTCTCTGATGCTCATTCGCTAAAATGGGAGAGGCGAAGTAAAATTCGTTTTCATTCGGAAAGGGGAAGGACTTGAAGCACACAGCAGCCCTGGTCCGTGCCGTTCATCTTCCCCTAGGGCCTCATCTGAATAATACGCCCTCAGCCCTCTCCTAGCCCTGTGGGGAAGTGTGGACTGAAGCGACCTGTTCTGTTGTGAGCAGTAAGGATCTGTTCAAAGTCCACAACCAGACTGTCAGCACCTTTGATGGTTCAATTTTCTGAAAAACTTTGCTAGTGCCTGTTTTGGTTGACGCGAATCATCTCCTATGCCAATAGCCACACTCCCCACTCAGTTCCAGACCAGCGTCTCTCTAGAGAGAGCTAAACAAAAGTCCGTGGAACCACAGTCTTAGTCCTGTTTTTTCCTTGAGTCATTTTGTGCCTGGTGAGGACTGACAGATTTACCTCTTAATTTATTCAGGGGTTTTAATAGAAATATGACAACCATATAAGGGATTCAACATCATTTTATCCAATGTTAAAGCTGCTCTATCATGTTTGTAGGCATCGTTTCAAAGAAAATCCAACACATTATCGTGGCACACCAGAGTTGTCCAATTTGACATATCTACTGCACTTCAGTGAAATACAGGAGCCCCCCTGATGTGCGGGGCGCATATTACAAGGCCCCCAGGAAATGGCTGAAACTGTGGGTCTACTGAACCTTATACATACTACATTTTTTCCTATACATACGTATCTTTGATAAAGTGAAATTTATTAAGGACAGTAACAGATTAACCCCAGTAACTAATAATAAAATAGAACAATTATAACAACGCACTTTAATAAACGTTCTGTGAATGTGGTCCCGCTCTGATAACCAAGGCGGTTACTAATTGACGAATGGGTGGACAGTGTGTACAGGGTGGTGTATACAGCATGCAGGCGCTGGACAAAGGGATGATTCACAGCCCGGGAAGGACAGAGCTGGATGGCACAAGATTTCATCTCGCTACTCAGAAGGGCGTACTTTAAAACTCATGAACTGTTTATTTTAGGAATTTTCCACTTAATAATTTTGGCTCTCAGTTGACTGCAGAAAAAGCAAAATTGCAGATAAGGAGGGGACTACTGTCCAGCAGCATTTAGAAGATTCTACACAGAAAAAGTGTGATGGTGAATATTCGTATACGAGTTTGTGTGTATATCTAGGTATATAATTAGAATGTAGTACGCCAGAATTTGTGATGAAAGCACAGTGATGAGAATATTTTATTTAATGCTGTTTAAAAATTATGAGTAGTGTAATTGAGTCATTTTTCCAAATGCAGAATTCCTGGGACCTGGTAGTTTCCCCAATAAAAACCAATCCATCACTCTGCATAAGAATATCTGTGTCTATTCACAAGCATGTTTTGCAAATTATCTCTGACGATACAGAAGAGTAGAGCTTCCTCTTTTTTGAAGGATGAAAACAATTAAAGAAGTAAGGTTTGGGAAAATCACGGAATGCAGACAATAGAAACCTCGAGAGCTTTCGCAGGTTAACATTAGTATCAGAAAACCATCCATGTACCAACCCACAGGATTTCCCATAAAATCACCACGTGCTCAAGACTCCCTGAAGCTCATTCGCAGACATTCTCCCAGGGGACCAGGAGTCCCGGGTTAACATTCTTGACAATCGGTTGTCTTTTCTCACTCCTCTTCCGCTGCCAACCTGGGTTACATCAGGGCTCCGTCCTGAGATCCCTGACCTTTCCATGTGACAGCTTCCCTCCGAAAGGCTGCACCAATCACAATCCCAAATGCTCTTAAATGCTGCCATTTCCAAATTTATATCTTCAGAATAGACTTTTCTTCTAACCTCCAATTACCTGGTTGACATGTGCACTTGAGAAAAAAAATCTCACAGCACCTCAGACGCTACATGTCTCCTGCAGACATGCATCTCTCATCAGCTGAAACTTACTTGCATTCATGCAGGTGTTCTTATCACAGACCTAGGCATTGTCCTTGGTACCTTACTCTTCTTTAATATTCTTACATACCCATATGAGGAGGTTTTATTGCTTTTACCCTCAAAATGTAACTCAGATCTACCTACATATTGCCACCTCCAAGTTCACTCCCGTGGTCCAAGCCACCAGCTCCTATTTCTCAGCATACTCTGACTGCCTCCTAAGGGATATCCCTCTTCTGCCCTAGCCTTCCTTTATTTCATTGTCCACAAAGCTGCCAGGAGGCTATTTATGAAATTCGAAGTAGTTCCTATCACTCCCATGTATGTACATAAAGCCATTTAATATTTACTTACAAGCCTTAGAATGAAATACCAAAACTTGGCCACGACACAGAAGTCCTGACTTCTTCCTGCCACTCCATTGCTCTCCCCGCCCCCACCCCGACTCACAGTATGTTTCAGACACACCATCTTACTTCACTTCAATTCCTTAAACATGCCATGCTCTGTCTAACCAGCAGACACTTGCGCAGGCTCTTCCCTACGCTGGATCTGTTCTTGACTCTACCATGCAATGAGTGAATTTCTAATCACCCTTCAGGCCTGAGTGTAAGTGCTCCTTCCCCAGAGACGCCTTCTTCGATTCCTCAAGGAAAAGGAGGACCCCCTTGCAATAATTGCTCCAACTTCCAACTCCTTTCCTGCAGCACTCTTCTCACAATTTGTAATTACGTAGTTTCTAAATGTTTGTTTCATTTCGACTACCTGTGTTACCAGATTGGAAGCTAGATTGATGCATCCAGCATGACACGAGCAGTGGGAAACCAAGAAGGGCAACATAAGGTGAAAAAAGACAGTAGCCAAGAATAAATTATAAGTGGGGCCAAGGGACCCCAGCCTCAAGGACTGGGCATCCCAAATCGGGCCTGATGCAAAGTTTTATTTGTGGACAGACCAAAGAAGTGAAACTTGTACGGGGGGAAGTAAAACTTACTCTTTCCAAGGTCTGTGATTATCGTACCTTATGGCTGTTCCCAAAAGTCCCCATTGTGTTCCAGCATGAATTGTGCCTTTACACACCAGTGAATGGAGTCCCTGTTATTATAAAAACATCCATTGTGGGAGGGAATGGCTGAGATCAGCCCATCGGATCTCTTTGAGCTGTAAATGGGAAGCAAGGCAGCCAGGGGGCAGGAGATCAACTCAGAGAGGGTGAGGGGCTGTGCCTCACCTCTGTAGAGCCCAAGCTCTCTCCTGATGGCCCCTATGTGACTGTGCCTGTCTTAGGTTGTTCCTCCCTTGAGGAATCTCACCGTCATTGACTAACCAGCATCCTCCGGGGCCAGAC
The DNA here is from genome assembly GCA_004026885.1 of Lyroderma lyra. Classification (NCBI taxonomy): domain Eukaryota; kingdom Metazoa; phylum Chordata; class Mammalia; order Chiroptera; family Megadermatidae; genus Lyroderma; species Lyroderma lyra. Next base: position 7,910 of record PVJL010001411.1, read on the forward strand.
AGGGTGATGTGAGGTGTGCGAGTGAGGGAGGAGCAGTGCCCCTGAGAGAGGGTCAGTTCTGTCTCCTAGATATTCCTTGCCCCCGTGGGCTCCACGTCCAGCTCCTGCCTTAGGACGTCATGGGGAATGGGTCGGGGGACAGACAGTCTTCAGCTAGAAGGTAACACTAGATGAGGGCAGAAACAATCCTAATTTTTTCAATAAGATACATTGTTGCATCCCCTACCTCTAGCACTTAATGCAGTACATTACATGCTCAAATACGTGAGTCAGAAGTTGCGCTGTGGCTAAGAATCTGTCTATAGATTTAGATATAAATCCACTAATACCCAGTGAGTGTCTACTATGTATGACGAGCTGTGAGGCAACAGCCCATCTCCTGCTCTCACAGATCTTGTCGTATACCCCTGGGGTCCTATATCTTACAAGGAATTGCCCAAAGTCTCTTTAAAAATGGAAGGGTAACATTTATGGACCTAACATCCCCCTTGAAAGAACAATTCATGGTGGGAACACCAATCCTTAGCAGAAATTCTGCCTTCAGTTCAGGCTACTTTCCCATTCACTCACTCTGCCTACGCCAGCAAATCAAAAAGAGACAGGTCATTGACTTTGATCTCAGATTTCTTTTGTTCATTTGTGTTGGACCCGTGATGTTATTTAACCTTTACTTTTTGTGCTTAATGGATCTGGGTGTTCTGATCAACACAATGCAGCAGTCAATAACACGCCAAAGCCTGCCCATAATTGGCTAACTGGAGGTGTTAGGAAATAAAAGGCCCTTCCAGCTAAGTCTTAAATAATATACACTGGGCAAGTCTGAACATTATTTTATCACTGATTATAGGAATTTAGGTGTTCAAATTTGAGTATTGTTAATAGGAGCTATAACCCAGGTGCCCTCAATCTGTTCTAAAAATACACCGAGATCCATACTGAATTCTCTCCTCCCTTCAAATTTTTACCTGATTCTTTCAGGTTAAATAAAACAGGGGTAGTATACAACCTCAAATAATTTTGAAAGTGGCTCAATCAAAACAAATTTAAGCCTGTAAAGCAACACTCACTTCATGTTAGTAGACAAAGATGTACAAGTTAACCATGTGAAAACATTTAAATTATAGAAAAAAACAAATATAACCTCAGTTGGTCTCCATGATACACAATCTGCAATTACTTTTCGCTGTCAGGCATGATGTCAGAGTATAAACTCTGTCTTTACTTCAGTAATAGTTACCAGTGAACATTTGACAAATGTTTATGTAACTTCCTCTCATGTAGCAATGTAAGCTGACCAGCTAATGGTGAAAGCTTTGATACTTAGCTAGTCTCTAAAAGGCTACAGTATGGGGAGAGAATCACTTTGCAATAAGTCATAGAAATCAGAATGCATGTGCTCCGTATCAGTTTCATGTGGTACCTGAAGAAGAATTTCCTGGAAATGTTTTCGATGTATGAAGATAATAAGACAGGGAAAGAACATCATCCATCAAGCAGAACACGCTGAGGCATACCTCCTCATGCAATTCTAGAAGGAATAATGTGTGGAAAGAAAATAACCCTTTCAAATCTACGGAGTTTGCTACCCCACTCTAAAGCCCCAGATGACTGATGAAAACAATGTCAGCTGGCACACTACTACTCCTCTACACAACACCAGAAGCAAACGAAGACTTCCCAAGGAAACAAAAATTGGGCTTCTCAGGTCCCAGACCTGGGACTAGAAGTCAGGAACACTCAGGTTTCAATTGACGCCAATAGACCAGAGTGGCTGGCTTCAGCTGAGGATGTCACGCCTATTCATGTGTCATGTGTCTCTTCATTTATCTATGTCTATGTGTGTATCTGTGTCAACATAGGTCACCTCTAACTATGTAACATATATGTAGATATATTCAACAACTGTTATGTCTCAGGAACTGATGCTGGTGACAGTGTCAAACATTGAGGGACTCAATCTCATAGAACAGAGAATGCCACACAATAATCATTATGAATTGGGAAGTTTCACTCATTAGGCACCAAAGACAGAGGCCAGTGAGCTTGTCAAACACTCAACAGGATATCTGAATCTTGAATTAAAAAAAAAAAAATAACAAAACTGAATTGCTGCCTCTAAAATGGGAAATTAAAACTGCCAAGTCAAAATTCACAAAGATTTAAATAGATGTCAATAAACATGATATTGTGTCAGTGTCATTCATGGTGAAATTCAGTGTCCATAAACATTGTACTGCACTTGAAAACAATTTGTAGGTGAGATATTGTCTGTTCCCCCAAATTCCTGAGTATGCACAAGGGCTGCTGAAAAATTGTAGCCGACTTTAAATTAAATGAGATAAAGTGTAGCCAAATAATTTTGAAGCCCGTTACAAAAATTTTCACAATAATTTTCACTGGCCAAATGTCTTATTTTAAATGTAGGAGTTGGATGTATTTTTATGCTTGATATAATGTGGGGTAGGGTCTCCAACAGAAAGTCTTACCTGGGCATACCAAGGGGAGGTGTTAGCATATGTTAAAAACAAGTTCGTTAGAAACTTGAGTTTGGAATATGATTGAGTTTCATGACAAAGGGATGGAAAACGCACACGTCTGCAAAGAGACCGTCATGCATCTTGCATAACACATTCACCGGGGCTGGAGGGTCAGGTACAGGTGCTGGAAGGTAGAAAGAGGAACTGGAGAAGTATTGAGGCCAAACAAAGAGCGCCTCAGGAGAAAAGGAACCAGCAAAGGTTTCTAAACAAGAAACGACATGATCAGATACACTTTTCTGTACAATATCCCTGGTGGCAACATGGACAATAGGCATCGCCGGGATAGCCATTCAGAGGCCACTGCAATAGGAGACAGATAAAAGATGATGAGAGCCAAAGCTCTGGCTGGAAATGTCCAAATTCAAGAGACATTTCAGTCTGTGAAAGGGATTCTTGGGGATTAAAAACAGTTTCCTGCTCTGCACTAAGCCTTTGAGAGTAATTCAGGAAAGAAGTGTGGAGTGGGATCATTTTCTCTGAGACACAAGTTATTTTATAAAGTGGATACATCCAGTTCATAGCTAGCATGAATGTATCCCTTCTCTTTCGAAAATGCAGTCTGATTCTCTTCCGTTGCCCCGAGCAAAAATCTGAGTGCCCGCTCTACAAGCATCATTAGGATCTTGGTAGGATTGGCGAAGAGAAGCAGGTGGGGCTGTCACGTGGGTTTGGAGCATGGCTTTGGCTTCTTGGCTACTACCCCTATGCCTGTTCTGTGTACTCCGATTGGCTCTTTTGTCTTCAGCCATTTGACTTTGTCATCCCCAAACAACGCTCTCATGGTGAACCCAGCTTGCTCCCCTCACCACCCATTGCATCCTCCTGCCTTCAAGCCCCTCATTATGCCTACACTGGACCAGCCTGTGTTAGGTGGGCTCACTTGCCCTTCATCCCATCAATATCCTCCCGGGGGCACTCATCCCAGGCTGGCTTTCCCTTCTCACCTTCTGCTGACTACCTTCATAGGCTCAATTTGCAATCCTATGGCATTTTTTTTCATTCTTAAGGTCTAATCTTTCAAAGCCCTATTAGAAATTGCTTCAATTCTATTGCTGATAACCTAATATCTTAACATACTTAATAAGATCATGACAACCCCTGCAATTCATTACTCTTTCTACTCCTAGAGATGATAATAATAGAGAAAAAGAAATGTGATTTATGTATCATCAGGTATCCAAGAAACCTGCTTATCCTCAGAGAGGTGGTAAAGAAAGATTTTATTATTGCCTCTTAAAATACATAGTGATGGCGCCAGGGAGAGGTTAACTGGCCATGGTTACCCATTATTTGGTTTCCATGCCAAGATCAAATCCATGCTTCAAATCCGTTTCCACACTCTCCTCATTAACGTTTTTTTCTCTCCATAATCCCTTACCTCAACAAAAACCTAACACAATTCTTATAAAGGTATTTGTCTTATAAAATGATGTTTGCCTCTGTGCTCTAGATATTTCTTTTTCTTTTACTTAAATTGGTTTAAGTTGCATCCCCTGAAGATCACTGTTCTAACGGTCTCCATCACTCCACAGGGGCAAGAGAGGGAGAGAGCAAATAAGTGGCATTCTTGTCCTCACTGTCCCTGCTCCTGCCCCTTCTTTTCATCTCCAGCTTTTCCTACTGTTAAATCTTTGCCAAAAAAGCAAAAAGTGAAATAGAGAAAAGAGAACGTGCACAGTGCATGAAGTTCCATAATTAGCCACTGAGTCCTAATGGCCTTATCTACAGTATTCTCTGGTAGACTGAAAATTAAATAATAATAATAATAATAATAATAATAATAATAATAATAATAATAAACATATCTGAGGACACTGATAACCTAGTAGGTATTCAAGGAATTTTTCTTTTCCTTTGGTACATTCATTCTAACCAACAATTTCAGTTATTAGTTTTCTAAATCCCAAATTGTGTGTAATTATAACCACACCTAGATCAAGTACAAACCAATATATTTTTAAATCATGTATTTTGCACATTTGCCATCTTGTAACTGTATTTGTTAAAGTGATCCTGTTTGAACATCCATTCTGTGCAAGCTTCAGCTTGCTGAACATTTCTACAGAACCTGGATCTGTGGGCTTTGTTTAGCTTTCTTTGTTGAAGTATCAGCAAATATAGAGAAGTGCTTATGTGCCGTTTTATTCGAATTTTGAAGCCAGGTAATTTACTAATCCTTCTTTCAGATGCTTCCTTTGTTCTTTCTGGAGATGTGTATTGACTGAATGTTTCAAGGCCTTCATTGTTTAAAGTCAATCAGGAAATAAAATTCCCTTTGATAAACTAACCTTGTTGACTTAGTCCTTTGCAGAAAAAAATCATCAGTGTATAGAATATATGTTGATGGAGGTGATTGTACCTCTTGGTGAAACACGTAGCTGCCTGTCTTTACAAGAGCTGCTACCTTAATAGGAGAGCACAGCTTTCTTTATTACAACTTTAACCATCCAGAAAGGCCGACAGTGGAGCAGAGGAAGCAAAAGTTGATAAAGATATTAATAACGCATGTCTGCAAGTCCCAACCCTCAAAGACAATTCCTATGCTGCCTCTACACTTAAATGAACAGTTTAGCTCCTCGGAACCATTTCTGAACATTCTCCACTTCACCCTCTCCCCCAGAGACCTACATCTGGGCACCATGTGCACACTCAGCTGCCCCCCTACCACTTCATCTCACACTTAGCTACTGGAGAAATAGGGAAAAGTGCTACCAGAGAAGTAGGCAACAACGAGTTCTACTGCCACACTCCACCGTTTACTCTCACTTCCAGCAAACCATTGGAACTCTCAGGGCCTCAGGTGTCTCATAGGTAAAGTAGAGCTCGTGATATCTTACCTTCCCAACATTAGATGATTCCTGAATTCTCTTTCAACTTTAAGATGCATTTCAATATAAGTATATAGACTGAACTTTAAGCATTATCAATACAAACTTCATATTTTAAACATGGAGTACACGTTCATCTGTGTTATTAACATATATAAGGCATTCGGGTCTATCTTTTCTATCTCACAGGGCTATTATGAGTGTCATATTTTTAAAAAATCAAAGCATTTAAAAATCTATAAGATGATTATATAAATGTAAGGAAAAAACATTTTATTGCAGAAAAGATAAACAAAATATCTTAACAGCTAGCACAAGAGTGTCACTCAGGGAAGAAGCAAAACTGTCGCTGTTGAGAGAAAATACCTTGAGAGGTTGCTTATTGAAAGAGGGTGAGGCGTATGTTAGGAGAAGTCAGGAAGGCAACAAAAGAAGTAGCTAAAGTTGAAAAGACTTCTGGTAGCTAGATCAGAATTAAATCAAAATACTGTGTCCAGCAATCGATAGTTTAATGTTTATTTGGGGACGAGTGGGTTAGGGAGGGGAGAAAGGGGAGGGGGTGGGAGAGGAGCAGGGGGAAGCTAAATATAAGGTGATGGAAAGAGAAGTCACATTAGGTGGTGAACTTATTATACATCAAGTTGACAATGCACTGTAGAACTGTATGCCTGAAACCTATGTAATCCTTGCTAACAGATGTCACCCCAATAAGTCTAACAATAAAAATAAATTTAAATAAATAAAATACTGTGTCCAGGATAGTCAAGCAGAGAAGGGAAAACATGGAAGAACTGAGTATGGCCAAGCAGCATGAGGACCATCAAAAGCTTTGGCTGACTTTACACTTTTCACTTCTGCTTGAATGTAAATTCCTCACACCTGTATGCTAGAAATTCCACTTCCCATATAAAGTCCTAGTGTAAGTTTTTACAGTAAAAATTATGGAGAATGGGGGTCTATTTCTTAGTCCATGGGTTATTAAGTCCAGAAGTAAGATACTCTCTAAACTGAAATAATTTTTAGAAAGTAGAATCTCAGAACCACAGCAAAACATGAGAAAATTTAGAACATGAAAACTTTACCATAGGTGTTAAATTTACTTTGGATCATGGTCCAAGTTGAACTTTTCTGGTTATTAAAGGTAGGTTACCAATCCCAACTGACACCTGGATGATCATAATGAGGATGATGATGATGGTGATGATGATGATGAAGATGATGGTGATGGGAGAAGGAGGAGGAAGAAGAGTCAGAAGAGGATGGTGATGACAGTAACTGGTAGTAGCAGAGTTTGTATTTCCAGAGAAATGTAATGATATAGAAGAAGACCTAAATGAATAGAGAATTCAGGGATTGTCTCATTTTAGGTGATCACTACTCAGTAAGAACTAAATAAAAAAGGAAATGAAATTGTCAATGAAAAGACAAGCTTTGTAACCCATATAGTTGAGAATCATGAGTCAAAAGGTCATGGGTAATTTATAATGGAGAAAATAAGTTGAGACAGAGGAGTAGGGAACAATCCAGAAAAGAAATGTGAGACCTTGAAAGAGATGCTATGAGGTTAGACTAATCTTAACATGCACAATAAGTTCTCATAAAATTAGCATTCCTTTTTGAATCATAATTATTGTAACATTAAAGAAAATAATTGAAATGAATTAGGAGTCTTCTTCAATAAATGTCTTAGCTACTATTTCAACTAATAGAACAGATGCATTTCCAGAATTCATTTATAATTGTAAGATAAAGAGCAACATAAAATGAAGGTGACTAATGTGATAAAGAAAAAAATAACTAGACTTAAAATTTTAAATCTAAATTTAAACCCTGCTTTAGCTATTGACAATTATTTATTTAATTTCCTTGTGCCTGAGTTTGTGTTATATGCAAGGGTATAAAAATGACTTCACATCATCCCTGGCCTGCAGAAACTCACAGTCTACTCAAACAAACATGAAAACAGGTAACTTTATCACAATACGTAAATGCTATCTTAGAAATCTCAACTGCAAGTGCAGTGCACTGTGGCAATAAAGGGCACTGACCCAGAAGCTAGATATCCAGGTTTCAAACACTTTGGCTTCCACTTTGAATAATTGTGTGATCTTGACTGATTTATATAACCTCTGTTTGTCTCAGTTTTCCCACTTATAAAATGAAACTATAGGATTCCTTCCTGGGGTTATTGTAAGGATTAAATAAATTGAACTCAGAAGATACCTAGAACATTTCCTGCAGCATTAAAAGTTGTGTTATCACCATCCTCTTCACTGTCAACATCATCCCCATCACTATGGGAAAGCTAAATTGGGAGGAGCTAATGTTGCCGAGGAAACACAGGAAAAGGCTTCACGAAGTCATTAACTGCACTTAAAGTGACCTTCCGGGTATTACAGATCAATGGAAGCACGTGTGCCAACCAGAATAGCCCACATATCCGAAAGTGAGAAATCAAGACAAGCTCTGCTGTATTGCAGGGTGTGTGCTTGATGAGACTAAAGAGGTAAGATGGGACAAAATTGTGAGAGACCACCTGGGCCATGGTGTCGTTTACGTAGGTGAATAACATCACAGGGTTTATTTGCTTAGGATGATCACGCTAGCTGGCTCCATAGAGAACATAAAATCTCCATGACTTCCAACACCAAAGGGATGTTTCTCACCCATATGACATGTTGGTCGTGAGTCATCTGCAGCTGGGTTCCTGTGCGTTCTGGCAGCCAGGCCAAATGAATGTCCTTCATTTGAAATCTTTTCTACTCTCTTGGTGGAGGGGAAAGGGAGAGGATAGACCACATGACGGCTCCTCCAAACTTCCACTCCACAGTGGCATGTCATTTCTACGCATATTTTATTGGTCTAAGCAAATTACATGGCTAAGTCTGATGTCAGTGAGATCAGGAAGTATAATCACCCCAAGGAAGGAGTGTCACAGATAAGGTGGCAAAACCTAACCTCAAGGGGGTGAGGGAGGAGCTATTTGTCCCAAGGGGAGGGACAAATTATATTTGGGAAAATAATACTCTATCATCCTGATTATCTATTGCATAACACATCCCCTGAACTAGTGCCTTAAAATAGCAGCAATCATTTATTATGCTCATGAATCTCAGGCAGTGGGACAGGGCTAGTTTGGAGTATGCAAAGTGATTTCGTTCACTCTCCGAAATTTTTGGCAGGAATGGCTAAGAGGTTAGGCTCTGGTGGGCTCCTCTTCCTCTCTCTGTGATCTCACGGCTTTTCCGTGTGTTTTCTCCAGCAGTGAGGAGTCAGGCTTACTGGTGTCTCGGGGCTACAAGAGGCCAAAGTGGAAGCTGCCAATGCTCTGATGGTCATGCGTCCATTGCACGCATTGGTCAGAGGAATTGAAAGCTAAGCTAGATTCAGAGAGAGGGAAAAGTAACCTTCCCTCCTGCAGGAAAGAGGGCCAAGGAGTCGTTGGCCCTATTTTATACATGTAAAGGGTGGGCAGGGGCAGATTGAGGTACTACTTTTGAGACAGTGGCAGCAGGATATGCTGACCACCTAAATATGTAATGGAAATAAAAGAATAGAATCATGAAGACTCACTACCAAAGAAAAAAAGCTCATTTCTCCAATGTTCAAGCATAAGGACTGGCAGGATATATATCTCAAAAGTAGGAAATTATAAATTCTGAATTATCCAAGAAATTAAAAAGAATAAATTTTGATTAAGATGATAATCACATCCGGGAGATTTATTTCAAGATGTTATTTGTGTATGATGCTTGTAAAAGTGCTACAGAAACACACACACACAAAAAGCATATGTTACATCAAAATAAACTTTATTTTAGAAAGTCACTTTAAGTGTGTGGTGATATAATTAAGCCTTATTAATATGCTGTTTATTTAACAGATTAAAAATGCACAGGAAGCAGGTCCCATTCATCTTAATTAGACAATATGCTTGTCATAATTATTTGCTTTATATTTTCATTTTTCATGAACAGTTTGAAGATATCCATTGATGCTATTAGAATCAACGCTCCTCTTGGTTAGGAGTTCTCTCATCTCAATGCCATGGCTCTCTTGAGGCCCTACCCAGCATTTCTCACCTGACCCTGTGCCAACACCTGGCTGTTAGATCTGTTCTTGGGCTGAGAACAGCTACAAAGAAATGATTGTAGGATTTCAGTGTTTCAACAGTGTTCTCTCTATCCTTCTGTGACTCAGATTTCAATATGTCCCCACTCTCAAATATGCACACAGTTCTGGTTGTGAGATAATATGAGTAGATACTGACTGACATAGAATACCGAATTCTAGAGCTGCAAGAGATTTTTAAGATTATTTCTTTCAGTTAGTTCCAATCTCAATCATTCACTGACCACATTCTCCACATTGCACCCAACATCAACATGCTACTAATTTTTTTGTTAATTCATATACATTTTTTACTTAACAGTTTAAGAGGGAAGTCTATACTACTTAGAAGTGGAAAACTAGTTGAATCTATCAAAAATTGAAGTTGATAATACACATGAATACAACCAAAATAACACAACATTGGTAGAGTCTAGCTGGTTGTTTTTGCTTGCCTGAAGCTGTGCCTGAGAGTCACTCACTTTGTTAGAAAAATAGACACTCAAGTTTGAGATTACCAGGACCTAACTGAAGTTTTCTCCTTGAACCAGAAGGATTAGAAAAAAAAGTTTCAAAGGTATAAACACCTCCCCCATGCCATTCTGTGGATAGATTTGAGTTATCACAGATCATTTTGGTATTTTTAGTGGCATGGAGGCCTTGTTTGGGAAGCATTTTCTATTTCTTTTCCCTCATTAAAGATACACTTAATGAGTATATCACGTGCTCAAATCTTCATTTCTGATACCATTTTCAATAAAATGAACCAGGGTTCCTTGGAGAAATGGTTGATTGTAAGACTGTGACAGAAAATATGTAACATGAGCTTGGTGCTAGAAAGTAAGGAAATTCTGAAAAACAAATCAAACCACAATGATGAAATATGCCAAAGGGACACAGGAGCCAAACCAAAGAGCAAGCAAGAGGCAAAGCTGGAACAATTTGAGCAAATAAATAAATGAAGTATTAAATTATATCCCCAAGTACAAAATAAATATCTATAAATCCATGCTGATGAAAATAAATGATTGAATAAATGAGTAAGAAGAGGCAAATCTGACATGCAGAATTCCAAATAATTTATGTAGATCCTCTATCCTCAGGGAGGTGGAGTAAACCTTCCACTCCTTGAGTATGGGCTGACCATAGTGACTTTCTTCCACAGGATGCAAAGCAAGGAACCTTTACAGTGGAGAAACCTGACAAACATCCCTTAACAATGGTGATCAAGGTCAATAGCAACCATGATAAGTTATGTTGATAGCGTGTACCCTTGATACAATGTGATGAAAATACCCATAAGCCCACTATCATTATGAGGAAAATATTAGACAAATTCTAATAGGAGGAATTCTACAAAACCTATGACTAGCACTATTCAGAACTCTCAAGGTCATCAAGAGCAAGGAAAGTCTGAGACAGGACAGCTAAACGTAATGCGATATCCTGGATGGGCACCTGGAAGAGATAAAAGCCATTAGGTAAAAACTAGGAAAATCTGAATTAAGTACAGATTTTAAATCACAGTAAGAATGAACCAATAATGTATTGGTTCATTAATTGTAACAAATGCACCATGCTAATGTAAGATTAGTAACTGGGAATACTGAATATGGGATATGTAGGTGGGAATTCTTTGCGCTGTCTTCACAATTTCTCTGTAAATTGAAAATGCTTCTAAAAAGAAAACTTCACTATGAAATAGTCATTTGTCCACCACCCATTTAACACATATTTTTCAAATGTTTAATAGATGTCAAGTTACACACACTAGATGCAGGGGGCAAAAACATGGTAATTGCCCTTATGGAAATAACTGGGACACAAAATTTAATTGACTCATGCAAAACCATATCACTGGGAAGGAAGAAATTAGTTGAGATTGCTTCCCAGTCTACTTCAGCAACCCACTTTCTTCAGTATTTCTGAGATATTCAAGAACATATTCCTTGTTGAGTTACTTAGAGAGTACAAGTGAACGTTTGAATCAATTAGCAAATATTTATTAAGAACATACTATGTCCCCAGGACTGAGCTACTTGATGATTCAAAGAGGGAATCAGTGGTCTCTTCCTCCTATAATATAAAATAAGATTGAATGTCAACTATAATTAAATTTTTTAATTAAAAAATAGAAAAATAAATTATATTAATAAAAATAAATTATATAATAAAAATTATATTAATAAAAATTTATATTAATAAATTATATCTTCAAAAAGGGATGGGAGAACCAGTGATCTTTCCCTCGTGTAATGCATTTGCTCTTCCTGTGACTGTGGAACAAGTCTACACATGTAACATTTAAGGATGATTCCCCCAAATTTAATGGATAGGGAATCACAAAACAATAGTGGTCAAATAAAATGGGAAGGTTTCAGAGGAAAGGGGGGTTTGAACTATGCTGTTGTTTTCAGTGCAATCGTTTATCCAGAATCAAGAACTTTCATTACGATATTCCAGTGTTGGTGCTGAAGAGCATGATTCTGAGAGCTAGACTGCCAAGGTTTCCATTCCCAGCTATTCTACTGACAAGATGACAAGATGTGTGATCTTCAGCAAATTCTTTAGCCCACCTGCTTTCCTTATTTGTAAAATGGGGCAATGGTAGTATATTCCTGATAAGATTGACTTAAGGATTCCACGGTGTATATGCCAGAGTTTAAAAAAAAAATGACCCACTCAAGGAAAATTATTATTCTATTATTATTATTACCACCTCTATGTTATCTGCATTTGACAGTTTCCAAACATTTCATAGGTGTTTTTTAAAAGTCCAAGTAAGGAGTGAAGGATGACAGTTCCAAAAGCAGGGTTGAGATGGCCATAGTATCATAAAGCAGTATGTGTCACAGTCATGCACATAAAATTGATTGTAAATACATAATTGACAATGATATGACTTTAAATGAGTTGGAATTTGAATGTTGAAGAACAGTGAGAAATGAAGTTGCGGGGGTAGTTCCAGAAGTCTTTAGAAAACAAAAATCACATTATTAAAATACCGAGGTGCCAAAAATATGTATACACACTTTAAGAGATGTTATCTATGTATTAGATAAATGCTGATGGTAACCACTTTGAGCACCTCTTGTAATTGCAGAAGTCAAACATGACTTGTATTCATGTGTTGTTATCAGTATATACTGAGTATTATAGTTTTAATACATTTTCTCCTTTCTTAAAATGTGTATCCATGTCTTTGGCACCCTCTGCATATACTGTTGGATGCAGAGGGACAAGCTAGGAAGTGGTGAGGGATGTGTTTCCTCACCTTCCTGTGACTTTGAGAAAGTTCCTTTCTCCTCTGCACCTGTGATGGTTAATTTTAGGTCACCTTGCCTGGACTACTGGGTGTTTAGACATTTGGACAAATATTATTCTGGATGTGTCTGTGAGGGTTTTTCTGGATGAGATTAACATTTGAATGGGTAGACTTTAGTAAAACAGACTCCCCCGCTCCCTAGGTGGGTGGGACCTATCCAATCAAGTGAAGACCTTATAGAAGGAAGGCTGAGTGAGAAACAATGCCCCCTTCCTGACTATTGAGTCAGGACAGGGTCTTTTCTGCCTTTGGGCTCTGATGGAATGAACATCAGCTCTTCTTGGGTCTCAAGCCTGTGGCTTTCAGATTGGAACTTGCACCAACTGTTCTAGCTCTCAGGCCTTTAGACTCAGACCAGAATTATACCCCCCTGCTCCGCTGGGTCTTCAGTATGCCAACTGCAGATCTTGGGACTTATCCTCCATAATTGTATAAACCCATTCTTCATACAACAACTACTACACACACACACACACACACACACACACACACACACACACAGAGAGAGAGAGAGAGAGAGAGAGAGAGAGAGAGAGAGAGAGAAATTTCTATATAGAGATACACATCCTATTGACCCCATTTCTCTGAAGAGATCTAATACAAAGCTTTAATGCCCTAATGTATAAAATAGGAATTATTATAATTCAGTGAGGAAACTCTATGCAAAGTGGCCAGCACACAGTAGGCATTCAATGAATGTGTCTGTCTCTTTGGCACAGTTGAGGTATCGAAAGCACCACCAAGAGATATATTAAAAAAAAGAGAGAGAGAGCTATCTTTCTAATAGACATCTTTCCTGCCTCCAGTCTTTAATAGAGTCCATTAATATCTATCAAACATTCCTGGGAATGGAAATATAATGCTATCATTGCTGTATATGTGGCAGCCTAATGAGCCAGCTTCTCCCAGTGAGGCAATAATTAACTCAAAGGTCCCACAGTGGCCGGCATGAGTTAAGAGAGCTTTCCAAATTGACCAGTTCTTGTACAAAGAGATTTCATTATTATGCTACCTTTCTATGTGATTTGTTCAACAAAGCTCTGTGTAGGATAAACCAATGTGCTCTCTGCCCACCAGGACCTTTCCTTCAGGGATTTCAATGCCAATAAACTTCAGTTCCTGCCCCCGAAATCATGCAGTCAGCTCTCCTAGCTCCAGGCTTGTGGACTTTTCCTAAACCACACTTTCTCAGACTAGCTCAGGTATACCCATTTCTCTGGGAGGGGCTGGAGGCAGGATTACTCCGGGCAATTTCTCAGTAAAATGTCTCAATATTTGTGCACATAGGAGCTTTTTTATGTTGGCCAATCTCTATCGGATGATGATATGTGTCACTTCACAGTGATGGAAGGCCCAGCTGCAGAAACCATTTTCTGGAGTCAAGGATTACAGCCCCAGTGCTAATTCAGCAAGAGAGATATTTATGGCCTTAGCAATTGTACCAGAGGCTCTCTGTCTCCTCTTCTGAGGCTGGATAGTGCCTGTGGAAAGACTCGATTGCATTTTCTTCATCAGAGTTTGATATTTAAACACATCAGAAAGTACTTAGAAAGCCAAATGAAGGAATCAAAGGATATCAAGAAATGATCCAGTAGAAAGAACATTGCCTTAGAAAGCAGAACACGGAGATACCAGCCCGCCTGCAGTCCTCACCAGCTGCACCACCTTGGGCAAGTCACTTAATCTTTCTGGTACGCAATTGCGTGGCCTAAAAAACGGGTTAATAATACATGTCACTCTAACTTTAAAGCCTAGAGAAATTAACATTTCCTGAGGTCCCTCTCAGCTCAAGTATATGTAAAATTGTGCTTTTCATTCTGCATAAAGGCAACCATTGATCAGAATCAGTGTATTCATATGTGATCGATCCCCTTGTATGGTGTTTCTGATTTGACAAAGTAGTTTTATGTCCATTGCTTAATTCAGTACTCACAGCATTCTTCTTAAAGCTTGGCAAAGCCAAATTATCACTGTCATTTGACAAATCATAAAACCGAAGCTCAGAAGTGATAAATAACTGACCTAATATTGCCATTCCATGACAGTACCACATGTGTTGCTACCTAAGTTCCTCGGAGATTTCTCTGCTGTGACACTGCTCTCCTCGTCACCTCAGGCACTTCACTCTGCTCAAAAGTCATCTTCTCAGAGACATCTCTCATTACCCCAGATAAAACAGCATCGCCCTATCCCTTCACTTCACCTTATTCTTCTTAGAAAGCTTAGTATTTCATGAAAAAAGTCATGTTTATTCATTTATTGGACCTTTAACCTTCACTAAAAAGTAAACTCAGTATGAGTAGGAACTTGGTCTATTTCTGTTTATTCTTATGGTCCTAACACCTAGAATTGAGCTTGGTCAGTAGTAGATACTCAATATATAATTGTTAGAAATGAATAAACAAATGAGGTGAAATGAGAAAGCCACTGGAAGTTTTGGTTTTTATCTTTAGAAAAAAAAATGGAAGGCATTCCTGTTTCTTATGTTTGTTTTGATTCATTTCCTGGGATATCGTGATTTAATTTTATCTTATGTACACATTTTTATCTCTCTCAAGAAAAATTAGACCCTATTTTAATCTTTTATTTCTCATTAATAATGGGGAAATATAATTCTACCTTTTCTAGTTCGGGATTCATGGGAGTGGTCCTTCAGAGAGAAAATAAAGATGAGTGGTCCCCAAAACTGGCTGTGTATCAGATTCACAATGAGACATTCTTAAAACTAAGTTCCTAACCCCCTGATTCTAATCACTGGGGCTTCAGGAGAGCCAGAATGTGTACACTTCAGACATTCTCCAGTTGTTTCAAATGCAGACCCATGTTGGGCAGCTAATGAGGTCCCTGAGAAAGATTCCTTACCTGGGACTTGACTAAGTGCTATGATGGCTGAGTCACAACCATAGTCTTTGCTTTGGAGTTAAGAATCATGTTAGTCTCAGGCACAATTCCAAAAAGAGTGAGCAATGGGGACTTCTGATTAAGTAAATAGAACACAAAGGTCAAAGACGCATGCTTTCCTCACAGAAGCCCAACCATTCTGCTTGGTGTGGAATGAAACTTTAGTCCCCATTAGGGATGAAGGAAGATGGGTAAATAAGAGGTAGAACTGCCCAAAACCTGGAAGCAAGGATTAAGGCATTGGGCATGATGGATGGCATGAAAGTGAATCTGAGAACTTTTATTTAGTCTTCTATGGATATTTGTCGATCATCTACTAGGGCCAGGGGACCTATCACTGAATAAGATATGGTCTCTGCCTTCTAGAAACTTACTCTGAAGTGAGAGAGGGAAGTATACTAAACATAACAGTGCAGAGGAATGTCTACATTGGTAATGGGATGTGAAAAGTTAGCCCTAAGGTAAAACCTGAAGGATGACTAGAAGTTGATTAACAGAAAATGGAAAGAGGACAAAAAAAGAATGTTGTAGAAAGAAAGAAGAGCAAAGAGAAAATACAGCTTCAACATTTAAAAAAGTGAAAGTCTAGGAAACAGAATGACAGAGTTTAAAAGTCTGAAATGGTAGGAGATAATGTTTGAAAGGCTGTATATATTTTTAATGAGCTTTTTGAAATATTTGTTGAGTCTAATATAATTCACTCGTTGTTTGAGGCATTAACGATCTAGTGAGAAACAAAGACAGACTGGGTCCTGGAGGCCTTAAAGCTAATATCTGAATATTTTAATTAAACAATAAAAAAATACAATGCTACATAGTTCAAGTGAGAGATGGTGACTTAGGCTAAGTGTGGCAATGCGTATGGGAAAATGAGAAACTCATCAATGACCACTTGCAGGGATGTAGCATGAATACAGGGATGGCACATGGTCCTTACAGGGTCACCCAACCTCTGGTCTATCTGGATGAGTGGCTGAGTTCTAGCCCTGCTATATGAGGGATATTTCACTGTTTATATTCTGCCTGCTTCAGTCCATGGATTTCAGTTCAGCAGATCTAGCTGAACTGTGTTTGAAATAAATAACACAAAAGAATTGAGATGTCCATTTATCTTTGCATAAGAAACAAATCCTATATATTTGGAATGGTGTATAATTAAAATGTTGATGAAAACATGACACCCAAATGCTCCCTCTAAACCCTAATGATCATTCACTAACCTTAAAATAATTATGAAAGTGACAATGAAATCAAGGGTTTAAACTCAAGTTAAACCTAGATTTATCTTGTTTTATTTTATAATGAGATGAACTTGCTTGTTCTTCCTTTGAAGATCAGATAGCTGATAGTAGTACACCTTTTGACTTAACTGCATTAAGATCTTCTGAATCTCTTCTCAACCCTGCATGTGAATGATTCACAGATGTAGAATGAAAGGGCTGGCTTATAGCAAATAGAGGAAAGTATCCATAATCCAAGTGGACAGAGGCAGGAAGAATTAAATCATGGGAAGACAAACAGAAGAAAGAAGATTTGAATGGGTTAAGAGAGGTTAATCAAAATGCATTCTCACTCCAGAAAATAATAAGTGTGGAATAATTGATAGCCTCAGGAGAAACACAAAACTGTGGGTAAAAGAAACACACACACACATTCTAGAAAAGGCATTTTAGGAAAAATAAGAAAATCTGGGTGCAATAGTTTTAAGAAAAGGTCTTCGAGACAAAGGCAAAATCATGCAACATGTGACTGTACTTTACTTTGGGCATTTTAATTGTCTTCTCAATCACTCTGAGAGCTTTCTTTCTCCCTGACTTGAGTCTCTCTGTATGTTTCCTATACTCAAATTACATTGGAATTACCTTGATCTTGTGACTTGATTTCTAAATGTGTTTTTGAAGTAGGTTCATCTTCACTCTTAGAGAAAGAGAGGTCTATCTGCCTTTTGCCAGACAAGTTGTTTGATCAAGTCATTTAATATCACGTATTTGCAATATGAATGGTTGAGATCGAATGGAGCTTTTCACTTGAATTGAGTATGTAGTTGTTGACTGACCTCTAAGAAAATGCATTGTCCTATTTTCTTAGGGAGTTAGATGAGAAGGTGGTTTTCACCCCAATTTATGTTCTACTTCCAGCATGATACCAAGAGATTCCAATAAATCCATGAGACAAATGTTCACACTGCAATATAACATATGAAAAAACTGCATGCACATTTAAAACATGATAGCTACAAACAGACCCAAACTGAGCATTTTTTTTAAAAAACAGATTAATCTTAGTTGCTTTCTGTAACTGAAATTGTAGCTACAGAAATTGTAGCTACATTTTATTAGCATATATGTTTTTTAAATTCAATTATTGCCTGGGTATTTTTGGTTAATGGCTCTGGCAAAACTCATCTTAAATTTACAGAAAGTAGCATCCTATAAAATGGGATAAAAATGGCAAAATCAGCCCCATCCATGATTTGTCATTTTGAAGAACCATACTTAATCAGAACCAGAAAGAGAAGCAGTTGAAGAGAAATTAATGTATTTGTAGATCACTAATCTGACTTCTGAATAAGACATCTAAATTGAAAGTGTTATTTGTGTACCACTAGACAAAACCATAATTCAAAGTACAGTGATAGTGAAAGACTTCCTTAAAGAAATTATCTAACAAAGCTATGGAAAGAAATAAAAACGCAAACACCAAATTTCAAGGTAGAAACTTTGATTCCAGCCCGTTTTCTCTATTACTCAAAAAGATCCCAACTAAATGGTATCTTTCTCCCCTAACCCTTAGCTATGTAGTTGGAATTGAAACTTCCAGTTTCTGGGTAGCTAAGATCTCCTGGCTTTGTATTTCACTGAGTTATCTTGCCTCTCTACATAATAAAGCCAATCCTGACATTGGGAAACTTAACCCAAGTGGTTTAACTACCTACAAAAGCATCCTTGGTCACCTACCATCTTTAAGGAACCCTGTTTTAGCAAATCATTAGCAGAGACAAAGTGGAAAACTTAATATCTATAATGCTGGACCAAATACTTAAAGTCCCTATTTATGCAGAAGCTAAATTTTGAAAGATTTGATCAGTAGATCTTAGAGAGAAATCCAATATATAAAATAAAATGATGGCTTCCTCACCAAATTATTTCTAGCATTGGTGTGAAAATAAATGTTTGCAAGGTCAACGATTTTTTTTTTCCAGAAGACTATGAAGTGAACGATTTCCTGGTCCCTGAAGGCAGCCCCCGACCTGGAGCAAAGATAAGGGAAGAGTCACCCAGACGCCTCAGAAGAGACCAGCCTGACTCAACGCCCTCTTTACATTCGTGGCTGCTTTGTGTGAAAAAGAAACTTAATGACGACACTTCAATATTGAAATAAAATGAGTTTGGATTTTACTCCTCAATCTTGAGAGAAAATTATGCACCCTTTTTAACTGTGCAAGACAACTGCTGATTCATGTGGAGTGATGAGCGGTGTTATTTCTGTGACACGTAACGAACTGCATGCAGGCCCTGCCCGGGCTTCTCTTCGTGTAGGTGCCACTGAGCATCCAAACCCCTGCTGACGGAAGCTGGTGTGGACCCCTCACATGCCAAAACGCCAACCCTGCCAACCACTCACGTAGGCTAAATCTCTTTAGCAACAATAAATATAACCAGTTATAAATGTTTTACTCATGTATCCTGTATTTGGGCCAGGCTACAATGGACCAAAATACAAAGCTTGGAGAATTATCTTGCTTAGCTTAACCAAAATATTTTTAATCCTCCAACAGATTATGTGCAATTTCATAACATCTCTAGAAGAGATAATATAGTCATGTATTTTTTAATATATTAGTAAAGTTTAAAAATCATGTCATGAATTAAATATTAAAGACCACACATAGCTGATGCAGTTTCACTGCTCTTTAAGTGCCTCTGGCAGAGATTTAATTTAGATTTAATAAAAGAGTTATTATATTATTTATTTGATTATAAATATGCTAATGTAAATGCTATGCTATAAATACTCCTGCTAATTAAATCGTAGCTGACTCATGGAGGTTTATTTAGGTGCAACTAGCAGTTTATTAAGATCTATGAGTTGAAACTCAATAACCATATTCTCAATAACCTATTGATATTTAATAGGTAATAGCCACATTATACTCAAGGTAGTATCTTTAGATGTATTCTTTCTATTGAATGTTAGTTTAAAACTAATTATTAGTAACATATTTAGTAGGCTTTGATTGTTAAAAGATATTTATCTTAATAAAAAGGTTGTTATGCCCCAATAGATGTTCATAATATTTCATTAATATATAATAACTCCTTCATTAAACCTAAATTAAATTCTTATTTGAAATACTCAATTTAAAGTGCAATTGAAAATATCACTATAGAAAATTACATAGTTTATTTTGCATTGCTTTCACAAGCAAAGGTAGAGATGTTCCTAACCACCTAAGATAGCATTTCTGATGACAGTGAAGCAGGTTTGGAGTAGGTTTTCAGTTCATATATATATATAGATCATAAAATAAGACAACTTTTAAAGTAAGCAACATTCCTTTTTGAGTCCATATTTAAATATTTT
Source organism: Lyroderma lyra (assembly GCA_004026885.1). NCBI lineage: Eukaryota > Metazoa > Chordata > Mammalia > Chiroptera > Megadermatidae > Lyroderma > Lyroderma lyra. The sequence goes on from PVJL010001411.1 coordinate 28,198, forward strand.
TACCAATCCCTAAATTCTAATGAACTAGAAAGTAAACAGAACGAAATACTAAAGCCATTGATGCCCTTAAATAACATAAAAGCAATTAAGGTGAAAGAGGAGCTGCACCAGTTATTCTTTATTCCTACTCCAGACCCTCTTTCCATCCTTCCCAACCCAGCTCTATGACCCAGGAAGCTGTCCCCTAATGAATGTATCACCAGTGTCCCTTGATTTCTACATTCCAGCTGGGTTTGGCCAATAGGAAGCACCATTGAGAAACTGTACAGAGAGGTTAGGGTCTTCCTTCTCTCATCTCTTCTTGCTGAGTTGTGGCTTGTCAGTTGTTTTGTTTCTCTATATAAAGCCACAGATTCTATCTGGCAGTCCTTACTGGAGCTCTAGTTCTCACTGTGCTCTGGCAACCCTTCCTTCTGTTTGCCAATTCAAGTATGGGGGAGGCAATGCTCTCCTGTATTTGCTAGTCCCAGGGTGTTTCTTCCACTCTTACTGGTTCCCTTAGCCCTGCCCATATCTTTGTAAATAGTCGATTAATAAAATTATCTTCAGGTACTCCTTTTGAGTGTGCTATTTTTACCTATTTTAGGACTCAGACTGATATGTGGCTTAAAGAAATAAAATAACAACTAAAACAACAGTAATTAACCTTTAGAAAACATTTCTACATGCACTGTTTCATTGAATTCTATCAAGTTTTATTTTTAGGCCATTTGTCAGGCAACGAAATAGAGCATCATGTGTCTGCACAAAAACACATGGTTAGTTAAATGGAAAAGCCAGAAATCGACCCCAGGTCTTTCAACACCATACCTTATATATCTTCAATTATATCAAATAATCAGGAGGTTTAAGTCTTCTTTAGTTTTAATCAACATTATACTAAAGCAGTAGTTTATAAGCTTTTTGAAGATATGTAATTCTATTTTCCAAACAAAATCTCAAGAGTTACAACAATAAAACAGATAAAACAGAGCGTGTTTGGTTGAGCTCATCTTTGGTAATTCATTCAGACCATGTGGGGGGTGGGGGCGCTTGACAACATCTTGGCCATGGGATTGTCACATGTCCCAAGCTTGCCTAAGTAAAGAACTCTATCTCCCTGACCACCATGATGTGTCCAATGACAATCACATGATGCAAATGTTCTCTTTCAGAATCCTCTGAAAAAGGGCTACCTTCCTGTGGGATGTCAAGCTGATAAAATAATGAAAGCTTTAGCCCTATCATTAGTTACGTTGACTGCCATACAGAAAGAGTCAGCCTGAGAACAAAGCCAAATATAGAGGATGCATGAACCAAAAGAAGGGGATCAGAGAGTTCTAATAGCACCCTTTGACCACAGATCCAACCAAGACCAAACACAATCCCATCATGTAGAATTATCAGGTACTGAGGCCAATCAATTCTCCTTCTGCTTAAATTACTTTCAACTGGATTTCTGTCACTTACAACAATGAACCAGAGCTCCAGCAAAGTTATGTGAGTAGTTAGTTTGGTTTGACTTGTTATCCAAAAGGCATGCTTCTCCCTGACCTGAAGCTTTGGCTAGAGATTTAATAGTTTATTTCTATGTTATTTTAAATGGTAGTCAAATTGATTTTTGTAAAGAATTGATACAATACAAAATTTTCCAAAATACAGAGGGTGCCAAAAACATGTATACACATTTTAAGACAGGAAAAAACTTTATTAATTGTAATACTCAATATACAGTAATAACAAAAGATGAATACATTACATTTGACTTCTGCAATTACAAGAGGTGCTCAAAGCAGTTACCAGTATTTATGTAATGCATAGATAACATCTCTTAAAATGTGTGTGTATGTGTATGTGTGTGTGTGTGTGTGTGTGTGTGTGTGTGTATATATCTCCAGTACGTGTAACTTTGTGTGTGTATGCGCGCGCGCGCACGTGTGTGTGTATGTATGTATGTGTGTGTGTGTGTGTGTGTGTGTGTGTATTTGGTACCCCCAGTATATGTAACTTTGTGTGTGTGTGTATTTGGTACCCCCAGTATATGTAACTGTGTGTGTGTGTGTGTATTTGGTACCCCCAGTATATGTAACTTTGTGTGTGTGTGTGTGTGTATTTGGTACCCCCAATATATGTAACTTTGTGTGTGTGTGTGTGTGTGTGTGTGTGTGTGTGTATTTGGTACCCCCAGTATATGTAACTTTGTATGTGTGTGTGGTAGAGTATAAAGAACACTGAAATCTTCAACTTTGTAGCTGCATCCTTTGCAAAACTCATTCTTATATTCTGAACTTCAATTCCTCAATGATCAATAAATTAATATCATCAATCTTGTCTTTTTCATAGAGTTATTGTGAGCTTCAATTGTGTTTAGAAATTTTTATAATGTAGAAAAGTTTTATATTGTACAAAATGTAAGGCAAGCTGTTAGCAGTTGACTAAATGTCAATTTTAATTATTTTTTTCAATATTTTTCTCTATAAATGAATATCAAGTTATATATTTGGAACAGTATATGCAAAAAGAGATCCTGTGTTTAAAAATAGGTATCACGATTGGCTTCTTTGAGTCTGAACCCTGTAGTTAATGTTCTTAAAACACTTTACAACCATTAAGTGATGAGACTTCTTAACAGCCCCTGACACAGCGGTGTTATAAAGGGAAACCCTTCACTGCTATAATGTAGACAAGTATTTATTTTCTAGATTTTAAAAATTCACTTAGGGAGACTCTGGGCATTAAAAATCAATTTAAAATACAATTAAACTATTAGTGTATCCAAAAGAGACCAATAGCAACATTAGGCTATGTCTAATCTTGGGCCAAATGAGTGAGGAGTACAGGCAAACATCCAGATGCTTAAGGACGTAATGGCCTAAAACATCAACTATGGGAACAGAAAGAGAGTGGGAGAACTTGAGCTCCCCTAACTGACTCTACCCAGTGAAACCTGTGTCCATAGTAGTCTACCTCCATGGGCCTATATGAACCCAACTTCTGGTTTTATTTCTTTGGTTTTTATATACCAAAAGCTCGGTTGATATGTTGTTGATCCTGATGACATTGTACTCAAGGTAATTACATTTAGGTATCTTATTTCTATCAAAATTTTAAACTATTAGTAACTTCATTGTTTTGCAACCAAAGTGTATTTCCATCTTGCAGACTCATCTGTCCACATGGTATAAACACAATCACTATCAAATTGGGGTTCCCCTCCTCTCAACTTGGGTCACATATTTGACCTGCGCATGGGTGAACCTGAATTTAAATTACAACACCCCATTCTACCATCCTGGCTCCTAGGGAAAACAAGACAGTCATTAGTGTTTACTGGGTTTTGATTACTTAAGAAAACTTTTCCTAGGGACAAAAAAAAGAGTTGGCATATGTTTTGGATTGCCTATTCTAGACATACAGGACCATCACTACAATACATGATTCTGCCTATATTAATGATTAAGGAAGGGCACTATATGGAAATAGTGATGCGAGATCAACACTGCACAGCCTCCTAGTGACAGCCCCTTGCCTCCTTCTACAGTTGCATGATCTGTCCATTGCCTACCAGCATAAAAAAACCCAGGCCACTTCATGCCTACATAGCAAGTAACACAGGGCAAGATCTTCTGGTTGAGCCCAGATCTCTTATCTGGAATCGTATAAAATTTTGCTTAGATAACAAAGAGAAAAGAAAAGAAAAGAAACAAATCCTCTGTTACTATCTTTGTTCACCACATAAGAGAAGTGCAGTGTAATGGTCAGGTAGTGCCCCGGGGCTCCAGATGCTTCGGTCCAGATCCTGGCCTCGGCACTCTCAAATTGTGCACTTAACTTGCTTGCATTCCTCATATGTGAATGTAGTATTAATAATAGAACCTGACAGATGGTATAGGACTTAGATGTGGGCTTCAAATGTCCTAAGTGAACAACAACTATTAGCAATTACTAAGCACTGCTTGAAACGCCAACTCAGCTTAAAACCCCACCCTGACCTGCGTCCACTTAGTGCCTCCTCAGTGTTTAGATTTCTTCCTGGCACACGCACTGCAGTCCAGATTCGGCCCTCCTGTTACATGGTTTTATACCACCCTGTGGTTTTTTTCAGAGGCATTATTATTGCTCATTATTACATATTTATGTGTTTTTATTAGCTTAATATTGACATCATTCATTAGCTCTAAGTTCCATAAAGAAATTATTTCTTCTTTTAAAAAGAGAGACTATACTTTTACATTTTGGTCAGTTTTATCTGCAGTGCCTAGCAGTCTGATACAGAGCTGGTCCTCAATAAACATTTATTTAATGAACAAATGAATGATTATAATATAGGTCTTAATTTTATTTATTCTTCATGTCTACATTTTTCACATTTTAAATAGCCAATGCTCTAAGAAGTATGGCCTCCCATTTTTCAATCTTTTCCTACAGTACAAGCTGTCTTGCCTACACCACTGAATTACTTTTCATGATGAAGGTAGGCAAGAGATGTCTAAAATCAGCATTTTGTGAGACTTACAATGTGACGAAACAGATTGTAAGTGATGAATTTACTAACAGTTTTCCTAAACTAATTCTAATTTAAGTTCCTCTTTTTTGTTCTGCAAGCAACATAGTGGAATTAAAAAGTTTTTTTTTTATATTAATACAAGTCAATCAATAATCATTTGTTTTATGCCCATGATGACTTAAGCACTGTGGCAAGGTGTCCTATTTATAAAAGGCATTGTAGCTGTTTTAATTGCTTTCAGTAGCATATAACCATGTAAAGACTCAATGACAAATAAATACAACCTGATGTCAATTAAATAAATTGGTGGCTACAAACCAAGGACAATTAAAGAATTCTGGAGTCAGAATTCCAAGCAGTTTTTGCCAAAGGAAACGAAACCACACAGAAGCCCCACATGGAATGGATGGCAGAAATTACAAATGCAGTGGGAATACTGGAGGTGTCCACATCTGAGCAGAGGCATCACCATCTCCATGGAAACCTTCCCCCACCCTCTTCAGGGAGAAAACAGCAGATGTTCAACAGCACACAACCAAGAAAAATGCAAATTGCTCAGAAGTGGAAAATTCAAGATTCCTTTAAAATTGTTAAGGGGATGTAATTTGGGGTAAAGGAATAAGGTTATGGGATTAAGAAATTTCTGTCTACCTTGTACCTCTCCTTGTCTGTCACCTTTTGCAGAGTGATAGGCAAGGAGAGGTACAAGGTAGACAGAAATTCACACCCAATATCATTACACTGCTGTGCTGGAATAATAATACATGGTAGGAATTTTGCAAAGTAAAATTGCAAGGGCAAAATCATAGTTTTAAGAAAGAAACCAGGGAAAATATGTTTGAGGGTTAGTTTTGAAGAAGAAAAAAGAAAGTTAAAGCATGCCATTAAGTACCAGATAGAAAGAAATTTGGAAAAGGAAGGGAAATAAAAGAGAAGATTGTGTTCTATGGACATAATCTATCAACTTGATTACTTTGTATGTTTCTTCATGTGAACTTTTATGTCTCTCTTAGGGGTAAATGCTCTGCTACAAAGGTTTCACTGCTATGTAATACACACTACTCAAACAGGGAGTCCTATGTGAAGGCCCTAGATAAATCCATGCAGCCAAATGTGTCCATTTTGGCCCTGGCAGCAAGGATGAAGAGCTGGATGGTTAGATGCCTGTTTGCATGAAGAAAACAGGACTATAACGAGAAGAAAATTACCAGCACTTCTAAGTGCTGGACTCTGAGAAATGCCTTCTGGCCCATCAAATTTTATCTTAACTTTGAGCTGAGATTCTTTTAGTCAACGGCACCAAACACAATGAGGAAGTGTAATGCAAGCTTCCGCAAGGGGGATGAAAAAGCAGAAAGGGAGGGAGGGCTGCGAAAGGTCGACACACAGAAGAAACCAGAGGCAGTTTCTAACATCTGCCCGGTTCCCGTTTCCAGCCCCATTCCAGGTTCCAGCTACATTCATGTCCTCAACCCCCCACCGCCCCCCAAAATGTCCCTTTACCTTTATAGAGAATCCCCCTTTTTACATCAGGTAGTTCAAATTTATTTTCATTACTGGCAGCCTAAGGGGCAAATTATTATAACCCTACACCACACCATTCAATGTGTGGGGGGGTAAAAGGCATCTTTAAGGTACTTTGATACAAACACATACACCGTTATAAAAGCTAGGAAAATAGATCAGTTTGGGGGGAGAAAGTTTCAAAATTCTAGACTTGTGTGAGAACAAGTACAGCCATCATAGGTAAGGAAGACTCTACCAGATTAAAATAAAGGTACACGTACTAAAAGGACCAACTTATTTCCTTTAATTTCCTCCCCATTATGGTGGGGATTTCCTTAGTTATTCTTGGGGCTTCCCCCAGAATTATGCCAAGATTTCAAGGTCAAATGCAGTGTTTGGGTGGGCCACTGCAGTTCTCAGCCCCTGGCCCGCTGTGGTTACAGATGAAATGTGTGTTGACCCTGTTCATGTGGTTTTTTTCAGGCCTGTTGCTGAGATGTTTCCCTACCACTTCTGAGGCTCAAGCATTTGAAAAGACTAGGAGTTTTAGTCCTAAGATATTGACTGAGTACCTCCAACCGTACGCCACGTCCGTGATGACAGGTGCTTTTCCAGCAAGTTGTAGCTGAGCATCAGTTTTTGAACTCTTCAAACAGCGACAGCAACACCAGATGACTAAAAAAGAGTTCTGTATTTTTTAATTCCACTGACCAATTGACATTTGTGATAGAATGGAAACACTCTTCCCTTTGAAAATACCTGAACCTCAAGATATCATAAATTACAACTTGGGATACAAAAAAGCTTTAGAGGTACATATTTAAAAGAAAACGCTGATTTCCTAAAAACATATTAATACTGTTACTCAAATTAAGTCACTAGATAGAACAGTAAGGCAGCCGAAATTATTGTCATGATAGCTTTAAGCTCTGAAATAAAAATAGCAATGTTCACTCAATGAAAAGCGCGTAGTTGATTGCTAGGTTACTCAACTTCTTTCCAGCCCATTCTCCAGTTTCTTAGCAGCCAGTTCATGGGTGAAGACCTTGAATAAAAAGCAAAAAAGAGGCAAAAGCCAAAACAAAGGACACTGGACACTATCCCTCAATTCAGAAACAGGAAGCCAACATCCTAGAAACACAACCCAATCACTGCTTGTCTTTCAAAACAACCATTCTGAGCACCTATCAGCTCCTGTGCCTTCTCTCTTTTTTGCATCATTTTATCATTTTCTGTTAGTGTGATAAATGATTTTAATGTAAAAGAGGTTTTTGGATTCATATATTATTAAATACCATATTATAAAGATGCTAATACAATCTTTAATAGTAGTCATGCTATATAAAGACAAATTTTTACTTTTCCCATTTAATAACTGATGCATACTGTTTCATTTACTTTAAATTAATTATGTAATAAAAAGCATGAATTGTCAACAAATAAATTCAAAAATGATATATATTGTTTTCTGGCTGGAGAAATAATGGGTATTAAAAAGTAGTTTAAAATTTAACTATGCTTTATACCATCAAAACATGAGACAAAATACGTTTTGATGACTTACAATTTGAAGTCCTTAAAAACTGCATTTTAAAGACACAACTCATTTATTTTTTAACTTCTGCTTTTTTTTCTACATGGTGGGATATAAATGCTCCTGGCTGATTTTTGCCAGCAGTTTGTAAATAGCAGGCTGAGGATGTAAACACTTCATATATCAAAAGCCAATTGGATTCCATTGTCACAAGCTCTTTAAGTACCAGGCAGGCCATAAAAGGACATCTGAAGAAATGCAAAGGTATGTCATGTTTCTGGAAGGGGTGACATAATATTGCAAAGATAATCATTTCCCCCACATTAAATTAAAAATTCAGTTAAATACCTAACAAAATCCCATCACAATTTTTTCATAGAATTTGATAAGTTAATTATAACCAATCCTAGAAGAGAAAATATGCAAGAGGTGCTGGGGAAAATTTTTAAAGATATTAATGATAAGGTTGTCTTACCAGATAGCAAGGTATTATATCCCTAAAACAATTAAAACAGTAAGATATTGGTGTGAGGATAGAGGAAGACATGAAGGAAAAAGTATAGATGGTCTAAAAACAGACCCATATACATATATGAATGTGCTGTGTTAACTTTGATATATTTCATGTTCGGTGGGCACAGTGTAAAATAAAACCTTAAATAATGTTAAAGTGGATAGCTAATATAAAAAAAAACAACCTGTATCTTACTTAATGTTGGTTACAAAAATAGATACCATAAGAAATCTAAACCTAAATAATAGTTTTAAAAGGAAAGAAATTATGCAAAAATGTAGGAGAATATACTTGCAACTTTGCGATTAAAAAAAAAAAAATCCAAGGGCATGAACACAAGTGACAGAAAGGGGAAAAGAAGTAAATTTTAATTCATTGAAATGTTTGTATGATTAAAGATGACTGTAAGAAGAGTCAAAATAAAACATACATGAAAATATTAGCAACTTATATAGCAAACAATATATTTTGATAGAATAAGTCTTTAAGATAAAGCCAAACAATCTAATAGAAATTTGAGCAAAATGTTTTCATAAAAAAATGTATAGACCTGGCAATATATATGATCAAAAAATGAAGAAAGTTGGCTAACACTAGAATAATTTTTTAAAAAATTATAACAATAAAGATATATATTCACCCATTAACTGGTAAAAACAAATATTGATTGTTAATATCTAATGTTGGTTCGAGTGTTGAGAACCAACATTTTCATTATTGAGATTTTGGGGATTTAGGAAAGAAATCTGACATCTTATTTTGAAAATGTATAAAGTGCATTTCTTTTTAATCAGCAATTCATTTTTAAGAAGCTGTTATGCAGAAATATTAGAATATTTGTAATGCTAAGACAACTCATAAATTTTGGTTAACAATGAGAAAATACATTTTACACGTGTCTGTGTGTGTATGTGTGTGTGTGTATGTGTGTGTGTGTGTGTGTGTGTTTTCAGGCTCTGTCCTATACCTTCTGATTTATTATCTTTGGGGATGGCACCCAGGGTTTTCATTTTAAAATATGTCTCAGATATTCCTGTGCAGTCATACTTACAAATTATTGGCGCTAAGATGAAATTTAAAAAAATATTCTTAGCATCTACCTTGTTCATTCATTCAGAAATATTTACTGAATGCTTATTATGTGCCTGCTGTAGCCTCCGGAAATATGGTACTGAACAAAATAACACCTGTGACCTACTGGAGCTTCAACTTTACTGGGAAAAAAAGGAAGTCATCACATAAACCAACTTATTGCAAAATTCTCAAACCTATATGTGGATTTGTATTTTCTTCATCAATAATGCAATATACACAGTTACTCTCTTTTGAAGATACTAAACATTTTTACCTGAAAAAGGTATGTTTCATGTATATAGATATATATAGAAATATAGCCATTAAAATATTTACAACCTCCATGAACATTTAATTTATATGTTTATACATTTTTAATTGATTCCCAAAATTATAACTGTTTAAGCAAAGGTTTCCTAAAGAATACTATTTAAATTCAAATTAATAAATATAAAAGTTAAAAATACATCATGAGATGATCCATCCAGATCATGTATCTGATGAAAATTCTTCTATGAAATATCATTTTTAAAAGATATTAAGTTAAAGAATCAATATTCAAATTTGATGTTATTAAAAATTCAACAACATACCCATATACTGATTAAAACCCAAACACGGTACTTTGTGCTTCACCTTGCCCTCATCCTTCCTCTGCAACTCAGACAAACACTGACTTTTTGGAGTTCTGTTTCCAGACTTACACACACACACACACACACACACACACACACACACACACGCACACGATGTAGCACATCGTCGGACCAGCCTTTGGAACATACCCAAGGCCTGGAGAACCTGTGAGGGTTATAACAGACTTCTTTTTTGTATGTTTTCATCAGCCTTTGATTTCCTGTGTTTCTTATTCCGAACACTTTATGACAGTAGGCACTGTGTAAAAATCTACAGTAAATGAACTCAAGAAATTCTACTTATGAAAATAATTTATATATGCATACATTATTTTATCTAAAAGCTCCTGGTTTCATGTAGACCATTCAAATTCAGCTCTCGAAGGTGCTGTCCAGGACTTTAATGGAACAAAGTGATGGTAAGCACACTAGAGCCAAAGACACAAATGACTGAGAAGCTCGTCAGTCCAAAAAGTCCTGCAAGACTCCTGACTGAAAGTGCCTGGAGCGGACAGCCCTGCATCAGGAAGCTTTCAGAGGCTCATCGGAAGAGCAAAGTCGGTCTTCCCAGAAGAAGGGGCCAATAACCTGCTGTGGACAGAATGTTTGTGTCCCCCCAAAATTTATATGTTAAAACCCTAATCCCCAATATGATGATACAGTAGTCCTCCTTTATCCACAGGTGACATGTTCTAAGATCTCTAGTGGATGCTTTTAACCAAAGCACCAAACCTTATAGATACTATGTTTTTTCTTACAATATATACGTCTAATAAAGTTTAATTTATAAATTAAGCACAGTAAGAAAGTAACAAGAATAACTAATAATAAAATAGAACAATTACAACCATATACTGTAATAAAAGTTATGTGAATGTGGTCGCTTTCTGATAACCAATCTAATAACTGAAATAGCTATTAAGTGACTAATGAGTGGTTAGCATACACAGTGTGGATACATTGCACACAGCGATGACTGACGTCCTGGGTGGGATGGAGCAGGAAGATGTGAGATTTTGTCATGCTAATCAGAATGGCCTGTGATTTAAAACTCATGCATTGTTTATTTCTGGAATTTTCCAAGTGACATTTTCAGACTGTGGTTGAGAGTGAAAAACGAGGCTGCGGATAAGTTGTGGGGAGATGATTGTACCTGGAGATTTGGCCTTTGAGAGGTAATTAGGTCATGAAGGGGGGCCTTCGCGAGTGGGATTAGCGTGCCCCTCTGAGGAGAAACGTGAGAGAGCGTGCTTCTTTCTCTCCTGCCACTACGTGTGCATATGTCAAGCAGGTGTTCCTCTGCAAACCAGAAATCAGGGCTGGTGTCCTGATTTTGGACCTCCCATCTCTAAAACTGTGCCACTGACTTTCTGTTCAAGCCACCGGGCTCTGGTATTTTTGTTACAGCAGCCTCAACTGGCTGGACAACCCAAATCACCAAACCTGAAGAAATTCTAATCTAACTTGGTCGATTAGAGCTTGAGAGAAAGGCAGTGGCTCCAGATGCCACACATGCACTGGAGGTCAGCAGCTTTCTTGACACACAAGGGCCATGGACACTTTATTAGAGAAAAACCTGTATCTAAATTCTTGTTAATAATGGAAACTGTAGGTTTCATATTCCTCAACTGATCCAATGTGTAAACAATTCTGAGCTCATAGATATTCTACATGTCAACTTATCAGTGACCTGCTGAATCTTACTCATGCCTGGTGGGTAAGGAAACACGACTTCCAAATAACCTAATGGGTTACAGTGCCTTTTACAGGGAGATCAATATAAACTGAATTTCTTCCCGTTCAAAAAGCTTCAAAGGATGTAACAGTCCTGCGATATAAAACCCAAAAATGGATGAGTTGTATTAATATTAGAAGAAAGGTCTCATAACAAAATGATGAATTTTAATCCACCCTTGAAATGGAATTTATTCTCATAACTTAAAGTAACAAGACACCCTTTATAAATTCCTCTTTTGATCTTCCATTTACCCATGATCAATGTCAAGTAGCAATTTCCTGTAAGTTTTTATTTCTGAAGAAAAACAACATAGTACCTTTACACACTATAATACTGAATAGAGTGCTTGATTAAACTTTACAATCCTATTCATAAATTTAACATTTTTAGGAGTCAGTATTTATGATTTTCAGAATAACAGGTTAAATCAGGGAAAAAAGAACACTTAAACTGATACAGTTTTTCCGTGTATAATATATGTAAATTATTTCATACACATATATACGAACGTACTAATATGCATATACAGAGGGTGCAAAAATATGTATATACATTTTAAGAAAGAAAAAACTGTATTAAAATTGTAATACTCAATATATACAGATGACAAAAATTGAATAATACAAGTCATATTTGACTTCGGCAATTACAAGAGGTGCTCAAAGTGGTTACCATCAGCGTCCAGACACTTCTGATTACAGCAAACTGCTGCTTGAGCAAAATTGACCAAAGTGTCCACTTGTATTACTGCACATGCCGCTTCAGTTTCTTCCTGGAATACCTCCAGTGTAGCTGGTTTTCTGTGGTACACCACATCCTTTAGGGTCCCCATAGGTAGCAGTCAGGGGGTGTTAAGTCAGGAGAACATGGGGGAAACTCAAACAATGTTCTCAAATTTCAAATACCACTTCAGAAGGGTCTTGCTTCTGCCATTTTCTGTGACGGTCCTGCCTGTCACGTGATGATGCTAGCATTCATTTGATTAACGCCATCTTTTGAGCAAATGTCATACCACACATTTGTCATACCATTTTGCTACCATAATTCAATTCAACTTTGAAAAGTAATATATAGATAACATCGCTTAAATTGTGTATACATTTTTTTGGCACCCTGGTATATACTTCTTATATAGGTATGTATATGTAGAGATGTATGTGTTCACTTCAGCTCCTTCCAAACTTTTAAGGAAATACTACCATTCATAGATAGACAGATAGATTTGAGATATATATGTATATGTATATTCATATACACATACACTCGTATGTATGTATATTTGAGATATATGTATATATACATGCATATGCATACATAACACACAATATGTATGTGTACATAAGAAATAAGACACCAGGGTTCCCTGATGGTGTAGTGGCTAGGCTTTGGTGCTCTCAAGGCCACAGCGTGGGTTCAATTCCCAACCTGGGAACCACAAAAAAAAAAAAAAAAAAAGAAGACATAAATATATACACATAATAGGAACATGTAATTGATGCATATGCATTTAGGTATAGGAAGGCCCTGAATCCTTTATTTTACTGAGAAGCAACTGTAGCCCAAAGAAAATAAGTGACTTAATCAAGGTTACAGTACTGAGAAAAAATATAAACCCAAGTGTCATGATTTCAGCCCAGCGTTTTTTCCACTTACTCCTCTAATTTTCCATCTTGAATCTCAAAATGAACAACGAACTCCAAGTGCTTCCTTTCACCCCAGCTCTCAGGTGACTCGTCCACCAAGACTTGTCTTCTCTGAGATTTGGATTCTTAGAAGGCTCTTTTTGGAAGTACCAATTGCCATTCTAATGCAACTTAACGGCTCATGCAGACAGCCAGCCTCTCATAAATCATGTAAAGTACCTGAAGATATGATTTATGAGCTAAGTCATGGGAAATGGGGTCCTTTAATATCCTTAACCCTTCAGGATGTTGTTACCTATCACAGAGTCTCCTTCCTTGACTCAATGGCAGGTGCGTCTGAATGTTTTCATTCCCCACTGCCTCTACCGCCACCAGCCAACACTGACTTTTATCCATTCCCCTCCATCCAGGGGGAATTTGCGGCTTCTTTAAGTCATCAACTGAGTGTGAATTCTCGATTCAAGAGCCTACTCCGCCGTGGCTCCTACGGAGTGTTTTCCTGAGGCCTCGCTGCACATGGTAATTAAAGAACTGCACTTAATAGCATCTTACTGTAGAATTAAAAGAGCAGGAAAACAGTCCATGAAAGATCCTAGGAAACCCAAGATGAAACTAATTTAAACCATTAGCCTTGTTGAAAAGCAATATGGAAAAAACATCTGTAATGTGCAGTAAATGAGGCCCATAACTCATTGGGGCCTCCAATGAGTTATGTGTTAAATTCATATTTCACAACATGGTCATAACACTTTCTAAATCTCCCCCCACCATTAACTCTTTTCTTTGTCTGGAAGAGTTTATAAGAACAAAATGGTGCTGTGTGCATTAATGTATTTACATATGCAAATAGAAATCATATACTCATAGTTATTTTTTCACCCCCCCTCCCTATGGCTCAATATATTACCGCTTCACCAAACCAACAAATTAAAAACAATTTCCAATTTCTTTCACAAATACCTCATGGCTAAATGTTATTAATGCATTTGTCGGAAAGGCACAAATTCAAACATTGCTCAGTTAGGGAAGAAGAATACACAGGGCTGGTTGCTCACAATCAGTTTTAGTCATCTGCATTTTCTTTACAGAGGTGAAAGTTTATCTCACTGCAGAACAACAGTTATAATTTTTCTTTTACATTCATCAACTCATCACTTTCTGGAGCAACAGAGCAAGCTGTTTTCTTTTTAGCATGCTCCTTAAAATAAACATATATATATAAGCTTGCCTGCACATTACAGGTTTATCTTCTGTCTGTGAGAGACCCTAATAAATCACATTTGCTTTCAGCTATCATAGATTATTAGGCTTTTATAATCATGAAATAAACCCAATAGACTATTGCTATTTTCAGTAGATTGAAAATCACTAGGTATTTTCCTCTTTGTGTGAGCATGCGATTTCCTCATTTTTCAGGAGGGTAGTGTTACAGTTAGACTCTGTCAGCATATTTGCTTGTACGACAATAATGCTTCCAACAAACTGTGGCCCACGGGGTGGGAGAAGGAGGGAACACAGGAAACAGGGAGTGCCAGAACCACAGGGCTTCACTCGGACTCTGCCATCCTTAAGTTCAAAGCCTGAAGTTTATTTCCCAATGTGAACCTCTCGAGCTGTTCTCTTTCGCCCTTTCTCTTTTCATAGACAATAATTGCTGATAATCTTTTGTAGAACAATGCTTGGAAATCATTTCAGGTTTCAGAGAGTACATGAAGGCCATCAAACAGAATGAAGCCGCTAAAGAAGATTTATGTGAATTCTTTCTCAACACAATTACTGCAATTAGACACTCGTATACCTTTGTGTCCTTAATATTGTAATTTTCATGCGGCAATGATTTGAAGGAGTTCCTTACCAGAAATAGATCTAAAACACAGGGTTTTGATGACATTTTCAACTAAACTTAATTGTGTGAGCTGGGAACAAGGTAATGAGGACAGATGTCAAGGTCAATATAATTACTAATTTCTGAATCTGGGTTACTATTTCCAAGGGCCTCGCGTATATGTTCCAACGTATAACTGCCACTAATGGAAAATTCAGCTTTGTTTTCCTGGTATAGATGGAATGGTTGTACTTTTCCGTTGTGTCCCAAAGTCAACTTTATTTGTTCAAGGGACAAAAGTAAATCTACTTTCTTGTTGAGTCTTCGTCATACCCAAGGATGTAGATGCGAACAACAACAGGAACACTTGGCACGATCCCTGGCAATATGTGCATTCCAAAACACAGCTCATAAAAACTATACTTGTCCCTTTGAGAGGAAACAGGCAGAAATGGAGACAAACTCAAGGAGGAACTGTCGGGGTTGGTCATTTACAATTCTAATCGTCCTGACATTCTCCGATAGCTATTTACTTGAATCTTTTTTTCCCATCAGCCACAGACTGTCTGTACATCTTGTGTCATAATTGCTATGAAAGGACCTTATTCCAAATGACATTCACCTCCAGGTCTTGCAGTTGTTGTGATTACCATGATTCAGTGACATAAGAGTATTCCATATACACGTAGTGTTTTAGAACTCCAGTCGCCTATCTCAGTTAGGATTAATCAACACTGGAAGAGAGGTACTGATGAAAAGGTATGCTTCATAGACGATGCACTGTAGAACTGCACACCTGGAACCTATGAAATTTTACTAACCAATGTCACCCCAATAAATTTAACAATAAAAAAATAATAAAAATGTTTTAAATAAAGAAAAGGCGTGCTTCAAAAGAAAAATTATTTCACAGCTAAAATTGATAGAAACTGCTCAAGTAAGCAGATTTAGGGGCCTGAGGGGACTGGAGTGGCATGTAATAACACAAGAAAAGAACAACAGAGGATCTCTCCCCTCCCCCCCTTTCTCCTCCCCCTCCCCCCCTCTCTCTGTCACGCAGACACACATAAAGAATTGCTCAATAATCATATTACCTTTATATTTATGTTATAAAAATCCTCTTTGTATTCTAATTCTTTTTTAAATGTGCTTGTAGATAAGAATTCTGCTTAACACAGTATTGCAGTATTCCACAGGGAATGTGGATGGCAGGATCTCTGAGTTGTAACTGTCCAACAGGTTTCTCGAGCTAACTGGCTAATTCAGCGAGTCATCTCCTGCCTTCAGCTTGACCGTCTCTTCCCTCCCTGCAGTATTGCACTGCCAATCTGCTTCTGTTCGTCCTGACTTCCCCCTTTTTAACACTGAGCCTTGCTCGTGCCAGTTACTGAGTTCCACAAAGAAATCTTTCCCTTGTGGAACCAGATGTTTAAAATCCTGATTACAAAACACTTCTTAAATTCAACCAAAGAGAAAAAGAGAGAAACAAAAGGGAAATCTTTCCATCATCCGCTTCCCCATATACTGACAGCTTGTCTCTCTCTATTTTTCATCCAAATAAGCAGAGCTTGTAAATCTTGTCCAGAAGACCTGGACTGAAAGAATTAATCAAAGTGTTGTTTATGAGCTGCTCAGAGCAGATTAAATGTTGTGTTGACAACACAATTTGCAAATTATCTATCAACATCAACAGACATACAGCAATGAGCCAAGCCAATTGGATACCTTTGGACACAAGAGGATCGTGCATTTCCTAGTCTCGCTTCCAAAATGAAGTCCTTTTGAAAGAGTTGCATCCAACATTATTTGCAATCTCATTACTGCAGATGAGTCCCTTTTACAATTCATTTTGGACAATGCCAAGTTTATTTCTGCCACATACAAGTTAAATTTCCTATCATAATCTGACCACAACTTCTCTTCCCAGCCCAACTTGTCTAGCCCACTCCAAAAAGCCTATACTCCAATTCACTACCAAATACCATACTGGAGGCAGCCAACATGCAGAATGGTTTCAATCTTTTGGCATTCACACTCTCTATACCACTGTGTGTAGTTCAAGGTCAGTCCGAGGGGCCAATAGAACAGGACAGAAGTGGTGGTATGTCATGTCTGACACTTTTTGTTGTATCTGTAACTTGTTCCTGTATACTTCTAGAGAGTAATTCATCATATTGTAAAACTACAAGTTGTGCATACGTTTACGTATTGATGGATATTAGAGTAGTATCCAATTTTGACAACTATGAATAAAACTGTGAACATATGTAGAAAAGTCTTTGTATGAGCATGTCTTAAATAAGTAGGTAAGAATATAATTGGTCACAGGGTAACTTTATGCTTGTTTTATAAAATTTTATTTAAAAAAAACTGTTTTCCAGTTCTCCAGTACTATTACACAAGCTCATTAACAACTATGAGGATTCCATTTGATTTGCATCCTTGTCAATACTTGATATTCTTAGACTTTTAAAAATTTTAGTCATTCTGAAAAGTATAAATTAAAAATTTGAAATTAAAAAAATTTAGTCATTCTAATGGCTATACAATATTATCCCATAATGTTTAATTTGCATTTCTGTGATACCTAATAATGTCGAGTGACTTCTCGTGAGCTTATTGGCTATTTGTACACCTTCATTTGTGAAGTGTTCATTCAAATCTTTTACCCATTTTTAATTGATTTATCAGCTTCTCATCATTGAGTGGCCAAAAAAAATTTTTTTATATATTCTTGATAGTTTTACCCTGTATATATACACCCAGGACAAAGTCATGTGTAACTCCTGTCCCACAGAATTCTGGACTTAACTATCACAAAGTTTCTTTATCTCCAGTGCCCTGTCTAGAAGATTCCAGCTCCTTCAGGAGCCCCATACTTAAATCCTGGCTTCTTCAGCCCCGCAGAACTATTAGTCTCCCCTTGGATTCTGGTTCCTTTTACCACAGTTGGGAAGTAGTCTCAAGCAGAGAACAAGGGAAACCATGGGGCTCTCCTTACAAATTTCCCCTTGTCAGGGATTATTGCCTTAGGCTGCCTATTGTCTAAAGCCTCAAACTCAATGATTCATTTTTTTCCAGTTTTGTGGTTCTTTTTGTGGTTAATTATGATATAATGGTCTAGTGTAGTACTTCATTATATTAATAGTTTTCTTTACAGTTTTTAAACAAAGAAATTTCAATGCAGATTATTCATACTTACGAGCAAAGCTAATTAGCCTCCTTTATAACGCAAACAGGTCTGGGTTTGGAAGTCAATGTCATGATTCCACCTACTCACTATGATGGAGACTTGCCAAACAAGTTTGTCTCTAAACATTCCTTTACCCACCAATTACTTGTATGAAGCCTCCTGATAGTTTTTTCCTTTGGTCCAAAATTCCCATCAGGCTAATTTCTTCCAATGTGACAATAAATGCAGGTATGGACCCTGTAAGAGACACCAGTTAACATTCAGCTTGGCACACATTTTTGAGGTTGCCCAAGTATGTGTTACAGAAGTAGAGTTGCACAAGCTCAAGATTCAGAGTTAAGAGAGAGAATAACTTATGAAAGGCTCAGCTTTCTTATCTGCAAAGTGTGCTTGAGTGCATTGTGAATTGCTAAACTCTGTCTATATAAAAATGTTTATTTCATTCAAAGCCACTTTTTTTTTTTTATGATAACATCACCTTTATTTGGGTCAGAAAAGGTATGATAGCCCCAGGAAGATGTCATTATCTTGGAGCCTGTCTTTTTTTTTTTAATTCATTTTTATTGTTAGACTTATTGGGGTGACATCTGTTAGCAAGGATTACATAGGTTTCAGGCATACAGTTCTACAGTGCATTGTCAACTTGGTGTATAATAAGTTCACCACCTAATGTGACTTCTCTTTCCATCACCTTATATTTAGCTTCCCCCCCTCCTCTCCCACCCCCTCCCTAACCCACTTATTAAAATGTGCTTCTTATCTGGGAGGAAGAGGTGAAAGAAGGGGAAAAGGAGCAGCAGCAGAATTTTCACTGGCTTTTACCCATTAGCACAGATTAATTTATCAGAATATTTATTAGCACAGAAAAGCTGATTCTGAGGAAGTAAAAATCCAAGCTTGTCCTATTGAAATATGAAGAAAGGGCTTCATGGCACCGAAAATACCAACAATATGGGGAAGTGTCACAGATGGAAAGAGAAATCTAACAAACTCAGATGCTTGCTGTAGGTACAATGAAGGTAAACTACATTCAAGTAGCCCTAATGTTCAATAGCTCATTCTTGCTAACTATTCATTTTCACCTTCACCAAATGAGCAACTAATCGACAATATTAATATATAAGCTTGTACCAAATGCCAAGCAGAATACTAAGTACTTTACCTAAATTATTGTACATGGTTGGTACTATTTATACCCATTACACAGAAGAAGAAATGAAAACTTAAAGACTGTGGTGGACAGATTTTAAGATGGCACTTATGTTCCCTGCTTCCTGGTGTCCATGACCCATATAATTCCTTTCTTTTCTGTGTGAGACCTTTGATTTACTTTTAACCAAAGAATATGTCAAAGGTAATGAATCACTCCTGTGCCTACGGAATGTTATATAAGACTCCATCTTACTAATACACTGTTGGTAGCTTTAAAGAAGCAAGTTGCCATGAATCTTACAGCCACAAGAAAATACTGGCAACAATGAAGGAGCTTGCAATTCGATCCTTTGCCAGTTGAGCCTCTCATTAGACATCAATCTTGATTTAAACCTTAGCTGCAACCTTGCAAGGCACTAGGAATAAAAACTGCTAAGGCCTCGTCAGTCGGGGCCCTTGAGCCACTCTTTTGCTCAGGCCTGCTCCTACTTCTCTGGAGTGTGCTCCCGCTTCTAATAAACCCCTTTTTGACCACTGGATTTCTGTGTCTTGCTCAGTTCTTTGTTCGGGACACCAAGACCCTGGACACCGCGCCGAGGAGGGCCAGTTCTCCAGTAACACTGACCCACAGAAACTGTGAAATACCAAATGCATATTGTTCTAAACCACTAAGTTTATGGTAACTTGTTGTGCACTAATGGATAACTGACACAAGAGTTAAATTAAGTTGCTCAAGGTCACATTGTTAGGAAGTGGCAACAATAACCAAATTAGACCTATTTTAATTCCAAGTGCTTGCTCTTTACTAATGTTCTATATTAAATATCACCCTTCTGCTCTATGGCTCCCAATCCCCCATCAGTGAAAACTTGATAATGTCAGGAAGTTTCCTAATGCAGCTCAGAGTTTCAAATAACTTTGAACCTTGACTCTGAAATCTGCTTGTTTTTTATGCAAAATTGTGGCAAAACCTCCACAGTTGAGTAACAATAATAGCTGATACTTACTGAGCTCACCATGAGTGAGGAACCACTCTCAGGGAGGTATGTACATTATCCTATTAACCTATGACACTCTTATGAAGTAGGAACCATAATTATTCTACGTTATAGAGAAAACAGCAAGTTAGAGAGGTCATCAAATTTGCCAGAGGTCATGCGGCTTCTAAGTAGCAAAGTGCAGGTTTGAACCCAGGTGGGTTTTATCCCCACACATGGGATTTAGGTCAGAGTAATCTTCAAGTTGTTGAGAAAATGAAAACATTGGGAAGTGATACAGGTTGCAATTGCAATCACTAGTGTTTAATGTGATGTGCAACCCTCTAAGGGAGATGGACACTGCTTATTGACTGCAACTAATGCACTTAGGATGGGGTGCCAGCATAGTATTATGATAATAATAAATTCCATCCATCTACTCTGCAATTAGTTATTAGTTTTCTACTATGATCCAGGCACACAGCAACTATGGAGAAAAGAGAAAGGAAAGCCATATTATAGGACATCAAGAATCTTACAGCCTATGGAAGGAGAAAGACAAGTGGATTAATTAATTATAATTATGGCCCAAATGTTAAACCTCTCTATTTGCAGACTTGACTTTCATATTTATTGGTGAATGACCAAAATCATCTCTGCCCAAATATGCAGCCTCAAAGAATTAAAAACCTATTAAGCGGTAATTTCCTTTGAAAGAGAGGTATTAACATTGCAAATGTAAAGTTATCCCTAAATTTTAATAAAGTGATTAAACAGAACAATGTACCCTTTAGGAAGCCCTTAGGAGAGACATTCAGAATTTTAAAAACTTGCTCTTTTTTCAAAGGACAGTATAAATTATTCCCATTTTCATAGATTATGCATATGAGGTTAGATCCAGTCTGAGATACTAGTAACCATAAATATGAATATTTGTCCCTGTCGTGGGCATTACTGTTCCTCTCTACACTTTTTCTATCTTGTTTCTACCATGTACCAGTGTTGCTCTTCGGGTGGGCTTTAAATGATCTATGCATTCAGAATAATCTCAAACTCTTTGTCATAGTGATGATCCAATCAGAAAACTGATGTTCAGCCAATAAGCATGGGTGCAACTGAAATTCCCAAAAGCACTTGACAGACATTCTACTAATATGTAAGCATTCCGTTTTAGAACGAGGACACAACAACAGAACAAAACAACAGTGGGTCCTTGATAACACAGTTGAATACCTAGATTAAGTCTACCATAGTCTCTCCTTTTGTGTAAGCCAACAATTTCCCCTTTGTTGAAGCCAATGTAGGTTAATTGTTTCCTTACAGTTAACCAACTGGTTGAGTATTGTGAAATCTTAAAATTGTTTTCATTATTAAAAAATAAATGGTAATTATGAGATGTAATAGAGGTGTTAGCTAATACTACAGAGGTATAAATATATTGCAATGTATAAATGTATCAAATCAATAATTTGTACACCTTACATTTACAAAATGTTACGTTAATTATAACCCAAGAACAAATAATAATCATTTTTCTGAAGTCTTCATCTGAATCTATGGTTTACGGCAATGGATGGTCATAGTTAACAAGTGCAAGTGTTGTCATGGGACATCTGAGTGTTTGAGACAACTCAGTTAATCAGTGTGATCGCTAGCCTTCAAGGAAACTCCTAGTGACTCTTACCTCGGTACTTGTGCCCTCATGTAGTTTCTTCCCTCACTGAATGACCTTTAGCAGAAATGACAGTGCAATTTCCAAGCCTTGGTCATAAAACATGTTAAAGCTTCCATTTCAATCTCTTGGATCTCTCCTTCTGGGGGAAGAGAGCCATCACGTCACAAAGATACTTAAGCATCCTGATGAGCATCTCACATGAAGAGGGAAAGGAAAGAGCTAAGACCTACCAATAATAGCCAGACCAACGTGCCTGGCATGTGAGGGAGCCACTCTCCCACACCAGTCAAGCTTTCAAATGACTAAAACCCAGAATATTTTTGACTGAGACATTGTTAGAAACCTGAGTCAGGACCACCAGATGAGCTATTCCTGAATTTCTGACCTACAGGCATCATAAACAATTACATAATAACTGTTTTAAGTTTTGAAGGTGTAACACAATAATAAGTAATTAATACAATCAAGCATTTCATAAGTATGTAATTTTTATAAGGAGAAAAATAAAACCAATATATGACATTTTCCCTGGTTACAAGGAATTACAATCTTATTAAAAAAATAATAACAAAAACAAAGAAGAAGACACATTCTCTTCCATACAGTTGACACTCAGAAATGCATCATTAATTACTTAGAGACCAATACATGATAGTCTATTACCAAAGGCTAAATATTAATAGTTCGAGATATAGCTACAAATTTAGTCAGCTTCATGCCATTTCCTATACCTAAAAAATGTGTATGGTATTTAAAGAGCATATGAACATAAATATTAGTTCAAATTATGTTAAAAAATAAAATTACATTGTAAGGTCTTTAATTCCCACAGCAGAATTTGAAGTTCTCCTACAGTTTGACTAATAGGTGGTCTCTGGCTCACTGATACAGTTTACATTTTACGGCAATAGAAACTGTCCTAGTAGTTTGTGGGATGCCACAAAGCAAGAGAGTTGATATGATAGAGTGATCAACCAATAACCAATAAGTGTATATAATTAACATTTGACATGGAAGGTGGTTTGCTCAAGAATTCTCATGAATAATTAAGTATCAAGACACAAAAATATAGGTTGTCCCTTCAAGATACAAGAATGGAAGAAACAGTATGAGCATAGTTTTGCCAAAGATTTACATTAATGGAGAGCTTAAAATGTGCTATTTTCCTCCCCTATATGGTAGCTACATAAAGCAGACAGAATAGGAACTGAGGATCTTTTTCACACAAAACAAAAATTTGATAAATAATGTTTGCTGAGTTCTACAGGGTAATTACTCCAATATGTGCAAAACAAACTCCTATAATATGGTCAGCAATTTGCTGGAGGACCAGGAACATCTGACATGTCAAAGATTTCATTAAGCTATTAGATTCTCTTTGATTAAAATTAACAATTGGTGTTATACCACCTGACAATAGAAGCTTTTCATCAGAGTAGCTAGTTAAAATACAGCCGTGTTGTCTCGCTTATCACTGCTTCCATATGAGACTTGTAAGAATAGAGCTTCCTCAGTGCAACAGCTGGAGAAACCCACTTCTGAGATAAGAGGAGTTGTGTTCATCATGACGAAAAGTGCAATGCTAGGAAGGAATTCGCAGAAATAATAGAATCTACGTGAAAATGCCGAAGACAATTTAACAAATGTGTTCCGACACTGACTTATGTTTTAAGCTTCTCTTCAAAACTGGGCATTGCATTCACAGTGGCTATCAGACTTGTGTGTGGCCTTTCAGTATTAGATAATCACAGGGAGCTATTTTGTCTCTCCTTCTCTCTTTTCCCCCCAACAACCGAAATTACATTTATCAATCAAAACGCAGAGAAGAACTCACTACAGCCCTGTTTTCCAAATCTAATAATAATTTTTTTTAAAGACTTAAGGTTTCTTTCTCAGCAGGAATAGAAAAAACAACTTGCTAGGTACCAGATGCAGCTATAAGCAACTTACTTATATTGACTCACTTAAGTCTCACAGAACCCTGAGAAGCAGTTTACTAGGATTCTCCTCAATTTACAGGTAAGGAAACTAACCCATCAGGAAGTTGAATGATTCACCAATGCTCACACAGCTAACAAGCTTTGTATCTGTCTCCAGACTTGTATATTCCACAACTTGCTAGAATGCATACACCCATCCCAATATTTTTTTTCATTTTTAATGTCATAGTAATCAAGGAATCAAAGCTTGGACAGAGCTTCCTGTCTTTTGGGGATTAGACAAACTGATTTTTGTCTGTTGTTTTATCTTTTAAAGATAGTTTAATGTAAACAACCACCAGTGAGTGAGTGAGAGAGAGAGAGAGAGAGAGAGAGAGAGAGAGATGTTTAAAAATGTCTGTGCAAATCCAATATTTTTGTATGTTAAATGATATTTTAAATGAACTAAGAGTGGTACTGTTTAAATTACTTTTCAAAGTACATATTTTGGAAATTCATATTCCCATAACTTGGGCATGGTTGAAGTATGTTACCTTGTAAATAACTTCTTTACTCTTCGTGGATAAAAGAGAAAGAAAAAGCAAACAAAAATGATAGAAGGAATGCCAAATCGTAAGAAGAAACTATTTTTTTAATTTATTATTTAATCATATGACCCTTGAATAAATAATAATGATTAGAATAAACTCCTGATTGTGGAGAACTCTGTGGTTTACAAAAATGCTTTCAAATCCAGTGGTTATTTGATGCTTAAAAAGACCCTGTGATGAAGAAAGCCCCAGTATAACTATAACCACCTTGCGTGTGAGTAAGTACCTGCCTATCAGCCCTTGAAAGATAAATAGGCTTTTCCCTTTTCACTCCTATATCCCAGCTATTCACATAACATCTGAAATGTGGTAGGCACTCCATAAGTAGCTGCTAAATAAAAAAATAATAATAAATCAGTCAATTAATGCGTTACCATGGGGGGTAAGAAGTCAAGATTTTCATCTCTGGTCAGACTGCCAGGGTATGAAGCTCACCTCTGCCACTTATACATTTTGTAAACTTGAGCAAGTTTTCTTAACATCTCTGAGTCTCGGTTTCCTCAAAATAAACCTGGGGAGAATAGTACCAACCTCAAAATAAAAAGATTCAGACGCAGTGAGCTAATGCGTGTGAAATACACAGAATAGACCCCAGCACATTGTTGTTGCTTAATATATATTTGGTGAATGAATGAATAATAAAATAATGAAGTGAACTGAAGACTCAAAACTTGTCTATAACTCCTAGTGCAGGCTCCTTCTATTACCATATCGCCCAAGAAACCTTCCATTCCTGTGAAATCCACTCTCAGGCCGATTAAAGCCATGTAGCTAATGGGCTGACCCAGACATCAAACCAAGCCCTGGATACTTCCTGACTTGATCTGGGCAAGAGCCTTATCCCATGACTCAGAGTAACTGTTACTGATGATTCCTTCAAGACTTCTCATGTTTGGAACCATCTAACCTGAACCCCAGAGAATCGACTTAAATTTAAATGGCTTAAATTGAGTTTCTGTTAAACTGCAAGCTCCTTGAAGGCACGCACTGCTTGAAACTGATTCCCCAGAACTTAACACAGGGCTTGCCACCTACTGGGTATTCTAGAAATATGTGTTGAGTGAATGGACATTGCACAGAGCAGCTTCAGACTTTTCTAAAACGTTTTCTTGAAGTATTTACTTAAAATTTTCAAGTATTTTGAAGCTGTAATAAAAATAGCACACATGCTCAGATACTCTGTATTTCCAAGTTTTGCATACTGAATAACCACCAATATAATGAGTCATACAATCGGATGAACCAGTGTAGCAATTTGAATAGTGTTCCCTGTCATTCTTCTGCACTCATTTACTCATTCATTTCATTCAGCACATATTAAGTAAGCACCTACTTGTGTCAGAAAGCATCTGGGTACTTGAATTATATTGGCAAATAAAAAGGACTGAGATTTCTGCCTTCTTGGAGCTTACACACTAATGAACAGACAGACATGGTTTATCATAAGGAACTAAAGGGCTATGGACTAGAGTTGTGTCAGGGGTTGGAGGGTGCATTTTCAATCAGAGTGGTCAGGGTAGGCCTAGAAAGATGGCAGGAGAGCAGAGACCTGAAGCAGTGAGCGAGTTAGCTGGATGGGTATCTAGGGGAAGATAATTAGATTCCCACCAAGGAAAAAGAAAACATTACCTCATGCCTCACACTATAAACAAAAATACATTTTTTGATGGAGTAAAGATCTAAATATAAAGTTCAAAATACATCATGCTTTTAGATGAATAATAGAGGAGAATAACTGCTGACATTGAGTTGGAAAAATTTTAATAGGACATAAAAGCTCTAATTATTGAGAAAATGTTAGTAACTTTAGCTATATTTTATGCATTGAAGTCATCATTAAAAATAAAAAACAAGGATAAATTGGGAAAATATGTTTTTATTATATATAATTGACATAAAACTAATATCCAGAATGCATAAAGAACTTTGACAAATCAGTAAGAAAAGAGAGCAACCAAATTTTTAAAAAATGGACAAGAGATTTGAACAGGTACTTCACAAAAAAAGGCTATTCAAATAGCCAGTAGCCATATAAGAAGGTGTTCATCTTCATTAATAATAATAGAAATGTAAATTAAAACACGTGGATTATGGCTGCAGACCCAAAGAACTACAAAAAAATTTACAACAGTAAAAATACCAAGTGTTTTCAAGGATGTGGGACAACTAGAACGCTCATGTACAGATGGTGAGAATGTAAACTGACACATTCTAGAAAGTAGAATGACATTCTGTCCCTATGATTCAGCAAATCTACTTCTAGTTATAGATCCCTCTGAATCATGCACACACAAAGGTTGAGACATGTACATGAATGTCCACAACAGCATTATTCAAAGTAATTCAAATCTAAAAGCAAACCAAATGCTCACCCATGGTACAAGAGAAAAGCAAACTGTGTCCAGCAATGACAATGAAGGAGCTACTAGTACACAGGGCATATAGGAAAACATTCACAAACAGACACACACACACACACACACACACACACACACACACACATGTGTAGGCACAAAGACAGCACAATTTCATTTATGCAAAGTCTGTAAACAGACAAAACTAAACTAGACTGCTTGGGGATGCATAGCTGGCGTGTAATATATATAACAAAGAGATTGATATAAAAAGTCAAGAGTGTGATGACCTATTAGAAAAGACAGGAGTAGTAACTGAAAAGAAGCACATGCAGGGCTTTTGAGTTGCTGGCAATATCCAATTTCTTGATCTTGGTGGTTTTCATGAGCGTTTCTTTATAATAATTTATTATGCTATCAATGCACCTTTAGGTAATTTTTTGCATGTGTTATCTTTCATAATAAAAAAGCCCTGAAGTCATTGGAAAGATATTAAGAAGAAATTTAAACAATTTTTAAAAATTGGAGAGCAGGGTATATAGAAAATCTTTGTACCTTCCTCTCAATTGTGTTGTAAACCTAAAACTGCTCTAAAAAGATGGTCTTACCAAAAAAAATACAGACGAGAATACGAAAAAAATCCTGAGACTCTCTAGGCTCACGTTCCCACTTCAGAGTGGGTCAGCTCAGACTAAACGGCTAACAAGCTAGGAAAGGCCCAACGAGTCTTGCTGGTCAAATTGAAATACGTGTTCAAGAAAGTAGCCAACCTGGTCCCAGCAGCATCTCAACTTTATACTAAAAAGGGGCAGTCACCCTTTTGGGAGGAAACGTTATACTCCACAATGCTGCTGGCCAAGTAAGCCCTAAAAACATGCAAGTACCCCTAAGTTCCTGGGCCTGGGTCACCGGTGGGTCAGCTAAACTGAAACCCAGTGTCCAGTGGCTACGATAACCTCAGCACTAGCTACGCAGAACAGGAGCTGTATGTGGTCACTTGACTCGGCGGGAACAACTCAAGGCCATTCTTAGCCCCTGAGAAGTCTTGAGCTTGGGGCACTCATTCCCAATGGCTATTTGGTCTGCCACCCGGCAAACTACAGACTGGCTCATTAAAGATGCTCTACTGTGGATCCACAAACCACGGGGTCAAATCATCTAAGATGCTGATTAAAGCATCTAAGTCACTCATGTAGATGTCCACGTTAAGGCTGGTTCTCTTATGACCAAGTGAAATCAAGCTGCTGATCGATCCTGCAGTTCCCAGATTACCACTAATGCTGGATCCAGAGGAGCCCATCACAGTACTGGACATGACAGAGCATACACACCAGGCACAACGCAAAGGATGCCCTGTATTTGAGGCAGAGGCCACCACTGCACGCCAGACTTGGGGACCCTGGCCAAAATGGACAAGTTCGTCTTTCAGTGAGGAAGACCACATCGCACAGGAGTGGCTGTCACCTATCCCATAAAGATTATGTCAGACCACTCCTCTCTCTCAGAACTATTCATGAGGCCTCACCACCTTTGAGATATGGGTTGCTGTGTCAGTCAAATCAGCCAATTCCAGCCATACCACTGTGACCTATGAAACACATCTGTGCTGCATTTTTAGCTTTCTGGACAATTTGCAATCTGACAATAGTGCACCTTTTACTACAAAGGCCACTCAACAATACTCAAAGTGTCCGATGGACCCTCCGTGCCACCTACCATTCAAAGCCATCTGGCATTGTTGATGCTTGCAACAATCTCCTCAAAAACGGACTCAATCTTTTCTGACTCTGCCCCTCTCAGCTCCTCCTGGTCCATATACACCCTGCTCAGTAAGTCAGTTTGGGCACTACATGAAGCCGTCCATAGAGAGGGATTACCTCTTCTTATCTGCTTCTTGGGCACTGTCAGGAAGAAGGTGGTAGGCATTATATAAACCTACTTTGAAAATTCACGGTATCCCTATGCACGATACTTCTTATGTCCGCTTAACAGGAACCTGAAGGACCTAGTTGATATAACTTAAGGTGCCTGATCGAAGAGAGGCCTGAGAGATTCTGGTTCGGCCATTTGGAAGCTCCTGTTGGATTGACATGTCACTAGGCCATAAGGCTAGTGTGTACGCTGCTCACTGAGTTCCTCTCCAGTGCCCCAAGGAAGCCAAAATGCCAAGTACATGATAGGAGTCTGTACATTTTATAAAAATGTCCTTAGCCCTTTTGCAACAGACTGTTCCCAATGTAAGATGTGGGTGTGAACAGAGGTGAAGTTACAGCTATTGGAAAGGGGCACCCTGACTGTGGCAATGGAAGCAGAACAACAACCCCAGCACCCAGTACCTTAGACCCTGTGAGGTACATGAGAGGGAGGGGCATTGATGAGCTTTTGTCTTTCAAAGCCACCTCTAGAACTTCTTTCATTAAGAAAAACACCCCAGTACAGCTCTGCCAAAGTACTGCAAGCAGGTTCAATGACCAGCAGGCCTGCCAGACACCTCTGAACACACGAGAACATCATCCCCTCATACGTCCTGAGGAGTCTATCAGAACCAGCAGGAGATGCCCCAGTGCCTGCGCCTCCCACTCAGAACACCCATCAGCAGCTCCAGGTGACTTCTCTACCTCCTGCATGGCTGCTGGGAGAGACACACAGGACGGACTGGGTGGACTATTCTCAGGTGGTCCCTCCATGAAGAAGCACTAGACTCAATTATTCACCCTAAGACCTGTTCGTCAGCCAGGGGACCTTGTTGGAGGCGCTGTCAACCTATGGTTCCCAACTGAGGTTGGTCCTATTTGGTGGGGGAGGGGTACAATTATAAACATTTCCTTACAGGAGGAGCACGTATTGTCCCCAGCACTGCCCTTCCTGTATAGAAGCTAGGGACTAACTTGCTTCCCTCCCCCAAACATGGTAACTTGCACTGTGGCAAGGTGAGTCTGCAGGTATGGACGGTTCCAGGGGAGCTGCTTTGGGTAGGTATTGGGCAGTATCAAGAGAAAGGAGTACAGGTACTGGGAGGAGCTGGTTTTCAAGAACTAGACCATTTTTGGATAGATAACTTTTGTATAAAAAGGAATGCAACCTCATTTTGTAGTGATACCGGAGGCCAAGGGGAATGACACGTGACACAGGGTGGGACAGAGAGAGGGCTTCGAAGACGGAAGGACTGAGTTCGGTGACTGCGGGTATTCCATAACCAGAGGCATTCAAGCACAGAATACATAATTATTTAGTCAACGTGTTTTAGAAGAAATTCAAATGTTGGCTGCAAGACTTGACTAGATTCTATGATCCTTCCTTTCTCTGACTTTTGAGCTAGGGAAAAATGAAAATACTCCAGCATACAAATGCACAGAAAAATCTTAAACTCTGAACATGCCCTCAATGTAAGTAAGCACTGTGAATAATGCCACTCCTCCTGTTCACCAGAGATTCTTTACATAACAAGGCATCTCAGAAATCAACCAGCTCTTCTTACATGTTTCACAGGTTAAAAAAACAAAACAAACAAACAAACAAACAAACCAGATACTCAGTGCAATTAAATGACTTTCTCAAATTTTCACAGATTTTGTGACATAACACAATCAGAAACTGAGTACTGTGACTCTCAACCGGACTTCCTCACCCGGGGATTCTTATCCAAACCATAGAATTCAGAAAAAGTATTTGAATGACTCTTTTCTCAATTCTCCCAAATGACACCGTTCAGACTTAGAGGCATAGGTGAGAAGGCTGCTCTGTGGACACGTGGATACCTAGAGCACTGGGTAGCATTCTCTCTGGAACCTTCATTGAGACGGCTGTCCTTGGCAAGACGTGACCTCTGGCATCCCACCCAAGTCACTCATTTTGTCAACATAGTGGACTGTTTTCCCGGCACCACTACCAGGTGACCCACAAACACAGTGAGCCACAGGTGGGTTCTTGGGTAGAAACTGAATGATGGACAACTGGAGAGCCTGCAGCAAACAGCTGGTGCCCGAGCCCTCAGGTGCAAGCCAATAGCCGTACACCCCCAGTCTCACACCATCTCAGTACAACACTAACCTTTTTATCCTCCATATACTGTTTGCTGAACAAAATGCCCAACTGCACGATGGCGGGGTTCAGTACTGATTAAGGCCTTACTCTTGAAGAAGCAGCACATCTCCTGAGCACTTTTGGGGGGCAGCAGGGGGGCCACAGGCCAGGGAACAGCCTATGCTGTTCTGTTCTCTTTGTGTCTGATGAAAACAGGCTGCTAAGTGCACAAGTGTGTGAATTATCATTTTCCTAACATTAAACACTTGATTTAAAGCATACTCCCTTTGAAGAGAGGTATAATTTGGGAATTATTTGAAGTCTCTAAGTGGTTAGAAACTGAGGTTAGCGAGACTTTCTAGCAGTAAGCAAAAGTCAGCCTCTCAAAAGAAGCCGTTGTACTTTATTGATGCAAAGGAGGTAAGTACCCTTTGGGGGGTTTCTTGGTTCAAGAGCATCCTAGTCATTATTTGCAAACTGCGGTGTACAATTCTGAATGTTTTCAGATATAATATCCCCATATGACTGAGTTCTCGTCAGAGGAAACTTCCAAGGACCTGGGCGAAGCTGTAACGATGTCTTGGTTGTAACATGGGTTCTGTGAAGCATAAGAGCTTCTCTCCATTACCTATTCATATGCAATGTTGAATTATGAAATAAAGCACAGAACTGAAATAGACAGACTTCCCAACAGAGAGACATGCAGCCGCACTGCAAAGTCAATTTCATATATGGGATCCCACGCTGAATCATTTAGCTATTTAGGAATGCGTTTCACAGCTAACTCATCGTGGCAGGCCCAACGGGATGCAGCTCCTCTTAAAATAAATATGGAGTCATCAAACAGGCATCACTGTGACAATTAACTGCTGGGTTTGAAGGCACTTTGGCTTGGCTTTCCAAAGCAGCCAGAACAAAAAGAGAGGCTCCATGAGTCACAAGTACAATCTACATACGGAAACAAACTTTTGCAAAAGTCTATCTGAATCAATACACTACTTTAGTCCTCTTTTTTGCTCAGCATAGTTAGAAAATAAGGCATTGCATGTAACTGAATTTTCCAGGTAACTTGAAACTTCTTAAAAATCAAAATTAGTAATAATTTTTAAAAAGGGAGACAGTGAGATACAGTTGGGAGAGAGACATTCTTCAATATATTACATAGCCTTCAGTCTCCTTAAATAGAGGCTGGGTTAGAATTTCATTTTATAAGTTTTTCAGTTGACTTGACTTCTTCATCCATTTGGAAAGCTCTCGCAATAGTGCCAAGATAGGACAGAACAAGTCTATGTCAGGTAGCGGGATGACAGAGAGAAGGGGACACATTTAAGACATGTTTTGGAGGTAGAACTGACAGAACTTAGTGGCTGAATGAGTGTGGCATTTAGGCTGAAGATAAAGGCAAAGATGATTCCCCGTTTCTGGGAAGATAGGGGTGCCACACTTGGTGTGGTCATATGCAGAAGAAGGAAAATACCACGCATTCAATAAGATCAATAACCTAGAACTTAACAGACTCAGAAATAAAGGAAAAGACCCCTGAGCCAGGGAAATGCTATCTGCAAACTCAGACATGGGCTATACCCCAACTTTGGGTAAGCCCTCACTCAGTGTATAGTGACTGGTGACAGACCCTCAGCTGCGAGGAGTTAGCATGAGATTATCTGGTTGCATGGAATTAGCAGGTTGGAAACAGCACATGAAAGAGGAGAAGTTTGCATGAGCAGACACAGTGAAAGCCATGGCTTAGAGACTGGATGGAAAACTGGTGTATTACAATGTGAAGCACTAGGTATGGTCTTCTGCTGGGTGAAGATTAAGTGAGCTGTTATCTATGAGGCTCACAGCTCACTAATTCTTTTAATACACAGAACGATTCTGTGTGGTCAGTAGATTATCAGCATTTTGCAGATGAGATAATGGATAGTCGGAAAGTTTACACCACTTGCCCCAAATCATATGCAGCGAGTGGCTAAGCTGCAATTTTGATGAATGTGTGCTTAAGTGCAATGACGGCCTCTTGTTTTCTCTTAAGCTCCACACGGAAGCCAATGAATGCAATTTAAGGATGATATAGTTATCAGCTCAGTTAAAATCAAAATTACTTTGAACAAGTAGAATTGTACATTTAAAAGACTTAGCATCATGAAGGAGTGGGCTCCATCTCCTGAACTGTTCAAGGACAAGTAACTGTTTAGGTACATTATGGTTTTAAATGGAATTCCTGTATGAAGGAAGAGAAGGTATAGTAACTAAATGCTTTTCAATGGCAACTTTCTATGAGTTTAGAATCCAGATTCAAATGAAATTGTAGATAGATAAGTCCCTCAGATATTGGAAAATGATACTCAGTTGTTGGCATTTTGGGTATTTGCACCAATGTGGGCCCATCAACAGACCCCATTCTACATCAGGCTGAATTATCCAATATTTAAATGTTATAGTTAAATAATCCTGCACTGCTCTGCCCACTCCCATCTACCTCATCATTTTTCTCTGACTGTACCTAGATGGAAATGCATGTCATTCAATTCATTTCTTTAAATGACTAACAAAATTAGGCGTTTTCTCCATAAGGACACCACTGAAATGGACACAAATGCCAGGGATGAGGCCTGTAGGAGCTCAACAGCCTTCTCCCAGTCTTTTGAATGATCATAGTCATTTAGATGGAACTTTTTAACAGACTAGCTAATGGTCCCTTTGGGAGGTACAGACACGTAGACACACTATCTATGATTGGAAGTGCTTGGAAAATGTGACAGAAAGACCATGGCATCATTAATTTATATTTTTTCTCTCTGTACTTCCCATGCCCTTTGCCCCCATTCAAGCAGGCAACAACCTCAAACCAAGAAAGATTTGTGATAAAACACCTAGTTTTTATTGTTAAAAGCCTAATCTCATTAAGAATAAGAGGGCTTGAAGTTAGAGGGATACTCAACAACTGAAAGAGTCTTCCCAGAGAAAGAGCTGGGAGAGAGTTTGTAGCAACAAAAAGTCACACGGTTCTGCATGCTGAGGATACTGGCGTGCTACCTCCTTATCATACCAGATGGGAGGGCAAACATTTAGTGAATGGCCAGCCACATAGTGTCCCAGTGGGGCTCGCTGCTAGGGCCCAGGGCTCCCAACCTTCCCAAAGATGGCTTGAACGCACTGTGGACCGTAGAGGCTGGGACCCTGTATTCCTCAGCAGAACCAGTGCATTAGTACTTTGCAATGACCTGAGGACCTTCACACAAGCTTAGGAAAGTGGTAAAGGCAAGCCCCAAGAACATGCAGTTTTACTGTTTACAGGCCAGAAAGGGAAGCTCAAAGTTGAAAATTTAGTTGACCTAAAAAGAAAACAAAATACAATTTTGTTCCTCTGAACAGGAATGGAGATGGAGATGGAGAGTCCCATGCACTGCAGAAGCTAAATCCCTAAGGGACGGGCAAGGGAACTGCATGGAGGGTCTAAGTGGAAGAACTAACTCTGGTGAGAAAATTTAAGGAGAGCCGGGGTTCCGGAAAGAATATGAGGCCATGCACAACAAGCCCTTGATGATGAATGTTCTGGGCCCAAAAGGGAGCTGAGTGCTGCTATTGAGGGTGCAAATCCCTAAAGAAAGAGGGTATTCTACAGCTACTATACTTATTTCACGTATTTCCTCAACAGCAGTTACCTGAGATTCGAATTCTTACACGTCTTCATGACAAACCCTAACTTCACCATCTCCCAAAAGGCCAGGCAGAGCCTAATTTAGTGCGACACTTTCATGTCCAAACTACTTTCACTCCTCAGAATGAGCTGAGTCTGAACATCAAAATGAAATTTCAAATACATTAGCTTTTTGTTTTTTTCCCTAAGCCCTCAAACATTTTTCTAGAAAACTCATGGCACTAAAAAGATATTCTGTCTTGTAGCACAAATACTGCAGTTCCCTCTATGGGCAGAAGAACTTCATCTACAAAATGAACTCCAATAATTAACCTCTCTATACAAGTGAAGTCCCAGGTTTTCTCTTTGAATTTGTAGACCTTAGTTACATTTCTGTTCTTCACAGTCTCTAAAGATGGCTGTCATCAATTGCCCTTCTCCCTGTATGTGCAGCTAATCCTCTGATAAAGAGGTGTAGGGAGTGCTATTTCAATCATTCTCTTTGAATCTGGGCTGGCCTTGCCATTAATGGTACATGCAGATGAGCTGTTGTGCCAGTTTCGGGCCTCACTTTGAAGAGCCCTGGCAGCTTCTACCTACATGTTCTCAAAGGAAGTCAGCTTCCATACTATGAAGAAGCTAACCAGATTATTAAATAATGAAGCACACACTGGGGGCAGGGGAGATAGAAGCCAACCACATGGAGGTGCCAGATATGTGCATGAATTAATCGTAGACCTTCCAGTCCAGTCTAGATCCAGCTGAATGCACTCAAACAAAAAGAGAGACCCAAGTGACTCTATGTGAAAGGAAGAACTGTCTAGCTGAGGCTTGCCTTAATTCTTGGTCATGAGAAATAATATATTATCATTATTTTAAGCCTTTAAGGTTAGGGTTGTTTGTTTTGTAGCAAAAGAGAATTGCAACACAAGTGTAAACCTCATGCTATATTATTTCGACCATTCTTTTGCTACCACTTAAACTACCATGAAAGATCTCAATTCGATATAAATTAAATAAAACACTTATCTCTTATACAATATCTGCATGTTCTCTGTCCTCAGCTGGACTTCAGGTCCCCTCCACAATTCTTCGATATGGTCCTGGATCTGTCTTCTACTCCTCACAGTGGCCATTACAGATATTCACTACGCTTCCCCAGCGCTCCTATGCCTTTATCACCTCCTCAAACACAGGAAGACTTCACTTCCCACTTCAAGTAATCAATAGAAGTGGGAATTCCCTCAATCTCACCAGCTTTCTGTTGGAAAGGGGACTCCCTAGATCCCTGGCCTCATGTTTCCAGAATTACCTGATTAGTTACTATGGCAGCAAGTACTAAACATGCTCATGTCAACCCATGTCTATCCTTGAGATCCACCTGTCCGCAGAGTAATGCTCACTGTCATTTGCCCAGCTATTCTTGGCCCTGACATAAGGGCCCCATCCTGTGTTGAGAAACTTGGAGATGTCCATATGCCCAGTCTTTACATGTCTGTCTAATGCAAGGTTCGTGTATTAGCAAGTCTAGGCACCCATATCTCATAGCTAAAGTCTCCATTCTACCTATCATTTATAAAGTGTTCATGTCATTTTATCACTCAGCTTTGCTGTGTTAATCTCCTCTTGGTTCTGAACTCAAGGAAAAAGGAGAGTGAAAGTTACACATTGATTCCCCCAAACTAAAGTGCTTTCTTATGTGACTGTAAACACCACCCTCCTCTTCTCTAAGCTCCAAAGAACAAGTAACCTTTTGGCCTTTGGGGTGAATGCTTCTACTTATGATCTGCATCTCAATTCCTCTCACTCCCTACACAGAATGGTCCCCTTATTGCACAGCCAAAAACAGCTGTCCTCACTGTCCTACATTTTCAAACTCTTCCTCAGGACTGAATCTATCTATCTATCCAACAAGTCTCTCTTGTATGAGGAATTACCTTCTTTTCACTTCATGTCTAAATGTTATTACTGCCTTATTTCTGTGCTTCCTTTCACAGTTTGTTTCTTGAAGACTTGTCTGTAATTATAATCTCCAACCCATCATATCCCTCAGACTTTCAATACCCCGTAGTTCGGTTTCCATTCACACAGCTGCTCTGAAAACTTTTTAGTAGCCCAAATCCTTGGGCTGTCCATTCTGTATCTCCCAAGGTCTGTCCACAGAGCTTAATCATGGTGGCCACTTATTCCTTTCTTGGCACCACTACCAACCCCCTTATCTTCCTGAATTGTTGACCACTATCCCATTCACGGGTAGTGTTTTCCCAACCTGACAATCACACAGTAACTTTCACCAGAGCAGAGCACCAACCTTTCTTATCACTCTGCAGATTCCAGCGGGACCATGACACTAATCGTGGGACCATGACACTAATCATAGTGATTGAACTGTCGTTAACTATCACTGTTCAAATCTCTGTCCCTGTCCTCCTAGACTTCTATCTGAAGTTGCACCCACATCATTTATTTATTTTTAATTACCTCCAAGCTCCTCTTGGGAGTTCTCTAACACCACAAACTCCACATTCCTTTAAAATACATTATTTTTCCAAGCCAGCTCATCTCTTGATTTTCCATTTTCAGCTAATAGGATCACAGTCCAACTGGTCACTTACTAGAAATGTCAAAATTATCTTAGACTGATCCCTGTTCTTTTCACCTCATGTGCTATCAGTCACTGAATTACACGAGGTCCTCCTTCTAAATCTTCCTCAGAGTTGACCTCTTGGGCCTCTGGTTCCATTGCCTTAATTGAAGTCTCTACCAGAATCCTGCTAGTGGCTCCTTAGCCTCTAACATCACCCTTCTCCCACCCATCAAATGCTATCACTGTATTTAAAAATTCAGATCTGGTCATTCCTCCTCTGCTTAAAATCCTTCAATAAATTCCCGCTGTTTTTAGGACAGATCTAACCCTTTTAGCTTTGCACGTAAGACCCACCATCATCTGACTCCACCTACACATCCTCAATTCCAACCTCTACCCACAGACCTCCTGTAACACATCCAGGCAACTTGTCCTTACCTCCTTTCCGACCCACAAAGTGGCTTGTTTTTTCACACATCAGTACCTTGACGGACGCTGTTCTATCTGGAAGGCCCTCCCTTGCCCTTGACATTCCAGTCTGCCTGGTGAACTTCTAATCAAGCTTCCACCTCTGACACTGTTTCATTTCTCTGAATATTCCCTTGAGTTGGTCTCCATCCCCATACTAACAGAGAAGAGGGATGTTTATTTTACTTTCACTATCACACCTATCAATTGTATTATGTTTTATTACCTTGTCTGTCTTCCTCCTTGAAAACAGATTACTTTCATTTATTTAACAAATATTATTTATTGGGTGCCTGCTTTTCTCAATCACTGGTTCTAAGTTCAGGGACTAAACCGTTGGACAAGCAAAGTTATTGTAATGGGGCTTCCATTCTAGTGGGAGAAGACATACAATACACAGTAAACAAAAAATAAGCAAATTGTGTGACATGTTAGAAAGAACTGAGTAAAGGAAATCAAGCCTGCCAGGGTTGAGGGAAGGCAGGAGGGCTGATTTCAGGTTCAAACAGGGTCAGCGATCATAGAAAAAGTGAGGTTTAAACAAAGACTTGAAGAAGGCGAGCATGTCGGTCAGTCGGATACTAAGGGAAAAGCCAATAAAAGCTCCGGGTTGGGAGTGGGCCTGCCCTGCCCGGAAGAGAGCAGGCGGAGACCAGCTCAGCAACAGCGAGCTGGGTGGCTCTGCGCAGGCGTTCGCCCACCTTCGGGGGAAGGCGGGGCCCAGGCTCTTCCGCGGAGGACGGAAGTGAGCACAGCCGAGTCCCACAGGGATCTCTCTGGCTACAGTGTTGAGCACAGACCAAAGGCAAAGAAGGAATCAGGGAAAGCAGAAGGTCACTGCAACAAGCCAGGTAGGAATAAAAGACAAAGACAGAAGAAAGAAAGGAACATAGAAAGACAGTTGGGAGGGAGGGAAGGCATGGAGAAGAAAGCAGAAAAGGGTGTAAACTGTAAAGAGTAGAAATAAGGAAATGGGGGGAGGGGTCCAAAAAACCCTCCCCATGCATACTGCGAACCACTGGCCAATGCATCAGTTTGCTACTCCGTCCGCTGCCAACTGCAGTGTGCTGTTTCCGCTTCCACTTCCAGGGCTAGCAGCTACCTACCAGGTTTCTTGTGAGTCATCTGGGGGAGTAGATTTTCTGCTGGCTGAGCTACCTGCCTCTGAGCCTGTCTGGTTTTTCGATTCTTTGTTTGTTTGTTTGTCTGTTTTTGAACAACAAAAAATCAGTTCCTGGGAGAAGAGCCTGAAAGAAATCAGGGTAAGTCTAGTGGAAACCAGGCAACTGGCCTGAATCACTGTGCTATGTCCTACTTCTCTTTTCAATTTCTCTGTGCCTTGTGTGGGGAAAATCTGTGTTTGGGGAAAATTCTATCTGCATTGCTCAAGACAATGTTTGTGCTCTCTTAGTAGGATGCTAAGGGAGAGAATGACTCAGCGGTGACTCAGGTGTGAAGGCAAAAGCTGGAAAACATGGCAGAACAAATCTCATTGGGGAAACTAATATGTTGCCTGTCTGGAGAAAGCTACATTAATTGAAAGCATATTTTTAAATTAATGGAAGTAACTAGTTTTAAAAACGTAAGTTGTACTATATTAATAACATAACTTTTTTTTCATGTACACTTTCTTACATGTCACCTTGATATTTAGCTTCGGAAGAGTAACTCTCCAAGTTTCCAAAGTTTTCTGCAGGTTTCCCATTTTCCTCCCTAGCAGGCATTTCATTACAATGTTGTTCTGCTCAAACCTAGCTAAGATATTTAATAATTGCCCTCCCTGTGTTGGAAGTTGTTACACTAATGACTTTGAGAGATAATATTTACTTTTTGGTCTGCATCTGTCTGTTCAGTGAATTCCTACAGCAGTCACTGTCGTTATCAGAGCTAATTCTTGGCAGTTTGGCAGCCCCAGTGCTGGGCTCCTATCTATAGGTTTTCTTTCACTTCTACAAATAATGATTTATGCAAAGTCACCAAGACAGCTATTGCTTCAAAGCAAGGTTTATTATCTCCACGATGAACAGACAAGTCATTAAGCACTCATGGAAGGATTAGTGTAGAAAAAGATCACCACATTGTGATTTTCTGGTTACATGGTTCAATACAATGATGGTTTAAGGAAGTAAAAGCCAATTTCAGCCCTGCCATTATGGAGCTGTGTATATCATCAATAGGCAGTTATAAAAGCTGTGACTGATAGGAATTTCCTCACTATAAAAGTTCCTTCCATCACATCCCCACTAAAGGAGTCACCTAGAAGATGAACTTATAAAGGGTGTGATTGATTCCCTGGCTTTTATTTTCTGATGTATTTCTTATATACGAGCCAAGGATATAAAGCAGTAAGACAGAGTCCACCATAGCCTTGTGCAATTAGCCTCATTACTTGATAACCATGTGAGCATTTCATGCGTGTATTTCTTAGTGTACAGAGTATGTGTTTGTGGGTCTGGGATGATATCAGTTGTTCTGAGCATAGCACAGGTCTTTCAGCTGTGCTACTAAGTGCCTTGGAGTGGGTGGGGTGCATGGGTGGTGATGGATATATGAATGAATAAATGAATGAATGCACTGACATCCAGTATACGTTTCCTTACCTTTCTCTCCCTCCCCTCCACTTTAATTTTCTCTAAACAGGAATGCAAGCTAATCAATCCTTTACCAAAAAAATTCCGTTTCCCTCAGAACGAACCCTTGCCTTATTTGTGTGGTATTAAAGGTCTTCTGTGGTCTGGTGCTAACCTCCCTTTCCAATCTGGTTTCCTATGCCGTGAGCCTACAGCCCTCACCTCAGTCAGACTGGCCTGGGGACTCTCTGGATCTGGCCAGGTGGATTTCCACCCCTCTGTCTTTGCTCACACTAATACTCACCCCTCTTCAGCTTACATTTTTTTAGCTTTCATGAAGTTTTACTGGTATAGAATAAAAATAACAATAACAACAAAGAATTATAGCAGTAGTAGCAGTGGTAGAACTGACATTTGTACAGTTAGTATAGTTTAGTAAAGAACACAAATTAGGGGCCAGATGCTCTCAACATTCCAAAAATGAGCCAAGTCATTTAATCTCTCTGGACCTCAGTGTCTTCCTTATCTTTAAAATGAGAATAATAACATACCTACTTCACAGGGTTAGCAAGAATATGAAATGAGTTGACCTACATAAGTAGTGCTTATACATAGTAAAGGCTCAATAAAATTAGCAAATTAGCTCTGGCTACAGAGTATTTACCACATACTAGGCGGTATACCAAGTGTTTTGTATGTCTTAACTTAATTCTCTCAGCACCCACTGAGACAAAGCCTTATTTTCTTGCCAGTTTACTGATAAGGAAACCAAGGCTAAGAGTTATTTCTCAGAGCAACTGAATCAAGTTATTTAATGCACATTCATACAGTATGGGAGTGGTTGGGCTGTAATTCACATCTAAGCAGTCAGACCTCAGAGCTTAGCTCTTAACCACCCTAATTTTATTCCTTCTCAAGCACCATTAAAAATCTAACCTAATCTTTCAAGCTTTTCTTGACCACTAGACACTTCAGTATTCTATAGCATTTACTGGTAAGACACACATGTATGATAGTGACAGTATTTGAATGTTCATCGGGTACAAAGCATCTAACAAAACTGCATGAGCTCATTGAATTCATAATTTGATATTTCAAATGTCATATTATTATCAAAATCACTCATATGATATTTGAGGGACAGGCCTTGATGCCTATATTCCTTTGCATATCCAGTATACACACACAAAATATTCCTTAAACATAATAAGTGCTTGTCAGAAGTGCTGTCATTGCTTGTTTGGAGTGATAATAGTAATGACATTCATAATAGGTAAGTATACTATGAGCATATATAATAATTTTAGTTGGAGCATATTCTGTACAGCAAGGCAATGAATCTTTAAGGTTTTAGAAGGATAAAGTAAAACCACTTTGTTAGAGGCATGTGCCACCAGATTAAGCACAGAAATCCTTGGGTTCGAACTTCTGCTTGCCGTAACAATCTGTGTGATCACGGGGGTATTGCTCACTGCTATGTTTCTCATTTGAATTATCTTTAAAAACATGTTAGCAAAATATTGAGTCGGTCTGCCCCACAGAGGTGTCAAGGTCCAAATAAGATAATGTACGTGAAGGAGGTCCCTAAATGTCCACAGTAAACCCCTGACATTAACGAGGGTTATATTTCAAGTGAGAGTTTCTTAATCCCAAATTATGAACATCACTGTAGCATATATTTTCTTCATAAAATGCATTCAATTACAACTATACATTTTTAAGTCAATTTTTTTACAACTTTAATTAAAATTGCTGGGCGTGCACCAATAAAAGGAAAATAGCAAAGCTGCTATTTAGTGAGTGAGTCCATCAGGTTCACTCACTAACGATTCCTCACCCCTTAAAGTGTGCTCTAAGGACCAGCATCATATCAGCACCCTCAGAGGAAAGTTCAAATTCCCAGGCCCCTCTTCAGACTTACTAAGTCTACATGTGAATTTTAGTAAGGTCCCTTGGTGACTGTGTACACAGTTAATATAAATCACTGCTGTAAGTGCCTCAGTTACCCTACACATTCGCCTCCATGACAGCTGATTTGAATTCATACCTGAAAAAAACGAGCTATTACTACATTTCAGGGATGTCCAAGATCACAGCCAATACATCAAAACCACAAATCTGAAATCGCAGGATTCCCAAAGGTTGCAGATAATGAGCTACATACTTAAAATGTGCTGTCACTACCAGCAACTGAAGCTATTCAAGTATCCTTTCAACTAAGTGATGCTGCTTGATAATGGGGCTCATTCATAGATTCAAAGATGAAAAAAAAATGTCACTGCCTTGGAATAAGTTCTCGATCAGCACCTAGAGGCATGTAATGGAGGAGAAGCAATTAGTTAATAAATGCAGGATGTGTAGGTGGCTAATTTTCTCTTTGAAAAGATCCATTTCTCAAATGAAGAAGGTCATGGCATGTCATGCTAAGTTGCTCATCTGCCGCATCCACAGGAGCTCGGCATGTGCACTTGGTGACCTCTGGGGGTTTCATTCACACTTGCAGTTGGGGGAGTTTAATGAAGCAAATATTTAGTTCACTAAATAATTCACTAACTTTTGAGGCACAATTATTGTCAACAATCCTCTAATCCCTACATAATATTGGAGCATAAAGACTCATTATCATTGCACCAAAGCAGAAAGTATATTACTTCAATGTTGTCCTCTGAGAAACAGAGCAGGGACCAAAAACATAATTTAAAACATTTTGCTTTATCTTCCATTCTCCAAGTTTAATTCTTTTTCAAAGGAATGTTTATGCGGGGTCCCAAGGGGTGTTTAAGGCTGGTCAAGTCCACAGGTGCAGTGAAATGGAGTACAGAAGCAATTGTTCGCATAATTTGGGGTAATTTGCTTCCACCTGAATTGTAATGGAGACAATAATGGGAATGAGAGTTTCATGAGGACACGAATTTTATCTGAGTTATTCACTAATATGTCCCAAGTTTCCCGAGAGCAAGGATCTTATTCTTTCCTGCTATGCCCCAAGCTCCAAAAAGTCAGCACATAGTAGGTACTCAAGAAATATTTTCTGAATAAATGGATTCCAAAATTCCTTGAATCCCTATTTTCTTCTGGGAAAACCTAATATATTTGAAGACATACCATAGTACCTCACAAGATTATCATAAGCCAATAATGCAGGCAAGTTATTGATTTTTCTGTGTACTGACCATTTACAATTGTCTTTCTGTTTCATGGATTTTCTGATTATTAGATCGAATCTATTCCAGCTATCAAGAGTTTAATCTCATGAGAGGTAACATAAAATAATTGAAAGAATCGATATTCAAGTTAGTCAGACATTGGTATGAATTCTAACTCTGATACAAACTGCAAAATCTTAGGCAAGTTATTCACCCTCTTTCTAACCTTTAAAAAATAAGAACAATAATGTCTTCTTTACAAGAATATGAAACTTTAATGTGAGAACATAACTGAAAGCATTTATCCTGGCACTTAAATATACCCATTTGTTTTATTTTTATGACTATTAAAAAGTTATTTGTATAAACACAACTTGAGTGAATTTTGCTTAGGTGAATGAACATGTGATGATAGTGTTAGAATATGGTGTGAGTTAGAAAGGATTATAATAGAAGGGGGGGGGGGGAGGCAGTGAGAATGATTCAAGATGGGCAAACAAAGGATCTCACTAAAAGCCATAAGATTTGCCTTTCCACCTGAGTCAATTCAGTCAGCCTTACAAGAAACTTGAAAGGTCATTAGATCTCAAAGATCCTAGGTATCCAGACAAATTTGCTTTGATACTTTC
The DNA here is from genome assembly GCA_004026885.1 of Lyroderma lyra. Classification (NCBI taxonomy): domain Eukaryota; kingdom Metazoa; phylum Chordata; class Mammalia; order Chiroptera; family Megadermatidae; genus Lyroderma; species Lyroderma lyra. Next base: position 72,100 of record PVJL010001411.1, read on the forward strand.
TCCTGACCCTTCTTGAATAATTTTCACTGCCTTTGCTGCTGAACTTTGTTTGTGGTATTTGGACACAGATACAGATTTGAGGGACAAATCAATCTCAGGAGAAGGTTTTTTATGAAGGTTTTTATTTCTACAAAATGAAGGCTATTTGTTCTTGAACCCACGGTCGTAAGTTATGCCTGGAGCTTGACCTTTCTGGTGTGCTCAATATTATTATAACCTGGGTGAAAATGGAGGTTGTCCATAACCATCAGACTTAGAGAAAAATGTGAATTCATTCACTTATTGATTCGTTTATTTCATCCAGCAAACATTTATTAAACATTTACTATGCTCCTATCTCTGTGCTGAGTACCGAGATGAAGAGATTGTTAAGACTTCCTCCTCTCTTCAAAAGCTGGCTAGACAACCCATTACAATATAGAGTTACATTTTTTATGCTAGAGGGAAGCATATGTGCCTTTGAAAACACAAAAGGAGGTTCTCTAACTGGACTAAATTTGTCCTAGATGAGAATATTGGTTTTTCAGTGGGATATATCTAAGTTACATTTAAGAAGAATGATCTTAACACCTCAAGCTAGCATTGAGAAAGAGTGATTTGAGGAGACTTGTTTGAGAGCACTGCAGTGCTGGACAGTGACCTGAAAAGGTGACCCAAGGGCAAGAAGATGGTGACTCCACCAGTGAAGTTACAACAGGCCAGGGTCTGTTGTCCTCTATCCCCATCTCTTGTCACCATGCTTTGATGTGTCCCTCATAGAAGGGAATTTAAGGTATTTAACCACAATCCCTCTTCATTTATAGCTGAATAAACGAAAGCTTTAATAATTAAGTGACTGGTTAAGGTCACAGAGCCATTTGATGGCAGAAAAAATGTTAGAGGCCCCTGCGGTCTCTGGGGTCTTTGCTAAATCCCTTCTTCCCAGTCTTATGGACTCCACGATCCCACCTTTCTGGCTTACAGTGAACACTTTGGAGAGGCGAGGGTGACTTCTTATCACGCTAGGACCCACACTAAATATGAGCTTCCTCCCACTCCCTCCTGCCCCCACCCCCAGCAATCTAAATAGATTAGTAGTTCCCACATTTTGTTGACATCCTATAATTATACCAAGACCTGGGCATTATAGTAGATTTGTTTACATAGACCTTCTCCCACTATAAACTCTTTGAAGAGAGTATGGATGCCCTCTTAACTCTTTTTTGCTTCTCAGTCACCTGTCTCAGTTTAGTGTTTGTTGAAAGAATCAGTGAATGGAAGGTATGTGATACAAGCCCGAGGGGGTCCTGTGGCGATTGAAGAACAGCATCTGAAGCCAAAGTGGAGATTCCCTGGTGGCATGCAACACCAGAGACAAATGGATCACCCTATCAAATAAGGTTGGAAGACTAACCCATGGTCAAAGACAAAAAAAGTTTGCATCTTAAGCAAGATCACTCTGCCTGGTATTTGGAAGACTGGATCAAAATGGGACACTAAAGGCTGTTTAAGTTATTCAGCTTCCTCAACGAACTGCATGAAGTGGAGGGACCACAGACTGCTGCGTCCGCCACCAAACACTGCTGGAGACCAGAGGTACCATTTAAACACCTCCCCTCTCTCCCAAAAATTGCCCCCCAGGGCCACCTAGTGTCTGCTCTACAGCAAGACAGCACAAAAATACAAATCAGAGAAATAAAGTGATCTCCTGGACTCTGCTGGAAATAAAGCCCTTATGCCAGGGAAGAAGAACACAACAGACAATATGAATACCTTAGGATTTAAAGCCTCTCAGAAAGATGAAAAATCTGCAGAAAAGGATCTTACAGATCTAGAAATTTATGAACTGACAGAGAATATAAAATAGCTGTTCTAAAGACTCTCAGAGAAATGAAAACATACTGTCAAAAAGTCATAGCTGAGATTAATGATTAAAAAAAAGGAAATCCGTGAACAAAATGAACAGTTTAACAAAGAAATTCAAACTGTAAGGAAAAACAAGATAAATAATACAATAAAAGAAGTGAGAAATAAAGTAACTGCCATAGAAAACAGGGCCAACCAGATGGAGGAAAGAATTAGTGATATTGAAGATTGGAACATGGAAACATCTGAGAAAGAGGAAGAGAGGGAATATAGAACCAAAAGGATTGAAAGAACTCTGCAAGAACGATCTGACTCCATGAGACAAAACAACATCAGGATAATAGGATTGGAAGAAGGAGAAGAGCACTCTACAGAGAGCATACTCAAACAAATAGTAGACAAGAACTTTCCAAACCTAGGGAAAGATCTGGAACCCCAAATTGAAGAAGAAAATAGGTCCCCTAGATACCTAGACCCTAGCAGTTCTTCTCCAAGACACATAGTCCTGAAGATGTCAAAAATCAAAGACAAAGAGACAATCTCAAGGCAGCTAGGGAAAAAAGAACTATAACCTTTAAAGGTAAACCCATCAGGCTGGCATCAGACTTCTCAGCAGAAACTCTGCAGGCCAGGAGGGAGTAGAATCAAATATTCAACATATTAAAAGAGAGAAACTTCCAGCCAAGAATAAATTATCCAGCAAAATTATCCTTCAGATACGAAGGAAAAATAAAGGCCTTCTCAGACACACAGAAGCTGAGGGAACTTGCCAGCATGAGGCAGCTCTTCAAGAAATACTGAAGGAGGCTCTTCGATCTGAAACAAAACATCAGGACAAATGGAATAGAGTTGGGGCAATAAGAAACAAACAAAAATGAAACAAAACAACAACCAAAAAGTAATGGCCACAGAAAATCCTCACATGTCTATCATCACTCTAAATGTTAATGGACTGAACTCACCAAAAAAAAAGACAGAATAGCAGACTGGATTTAAAAAACCCCATCCATACGCTGTCTCTAGGAGACACACCTCAGCCATGAGGACAAACACAGACTCAGTGAAAGGATGGGAAACAATACTCCAAGCAAATGGGAACCAGAGAAAAGCAGCAGTTGCCATACTGATATCTGATGAAACAAACTTCAGCTTAAAAACCCTTATAGACTCACTTTTTTGGAAAAACTCTTTGATCTTTATCTTTCTCCTCAAATTAAGTGACACTCTTTCACCAGCTGGGCTCCTATAGCCCTTTGCATGTAACCCTAACACAAGAGGAATCATTTTATACTGTGACTGACTGTTTATATATCAGTCTCTGTCACTGTCCCTAGAAATGAACTCCTTGAGGGTTGTGATACTGTATATTTCTTCTCTATCCTCACCCCCAGCATGATAACTGGTTTATGACAGATCCTTAGTAAATGTTACTGATAATTGACAAAAAAACAAACACACACATTTTTTAAAGCTATTTTATTATTATTGTCTTCATGAAGTTCAGAAGTTCCTAGAAAACCTTCTCTCCATGTTTATGCTTTTAGTCTGCCTTTGTTGAACTTTTAAAGAGAAGTAGGGAGGTACAATAGAATACCTGTACACTTGTAATTAGAACTCAGTTTGCGTCTAATTTTGCTACTTATGATATACATGTTTGGGGATAAGTTGTCTAGCCTCTTTACAATAAAATTTATTCATCTACAAAACAAACAAACAAACAAACGAATCAGTAAATGTGTCCATTACATTTGGTTACTGCTTCCCTCAGTTCCCTGAACTCAGCACATGATATATAGCACCCTAAAAAATTCTAGAAAGACCCTTTACCCCAGATTTCCCACAATTTAGTTTAAACTCCCTCTACTGGTGAATCCAGTCAAAATCCCTGTGTCTACGGATACCGTTTACAATGTTGACTGAGAAAAAGGGAATGCAACCAAGCAGGAAAAAAAGCCTAGAACAGACAGCATCTCCTGCAGGAGCACTAAACTTCCTCTTTAAGAGATCACGGCCTCGTGCAAGGAAACACTGTAAGAAGGCGTGAACCTTGTCACCGGCTGTACATCGAGTGAAGGAGTGAAAAGCAGAGAGTGAGGAAACTCCTGGGCTGAGAAAGGACAATGACTAATGAACTAGAAGACACCTGGGTGTGTGGTACTTAATTGTACATTTCATTGCTTTTACTATTTTCTATTACAATTTTATAGCTGGCTAACTGTGTTTTCTAAGACCCAAGACTTGGCCGTAAAAATTTGTTTAAGGAAATAAAAAGAACCTCTCCACTTCTCTAGAAACTTTTTTTGCTTTAATAGATTTTTCTTCTTTTTTTTTTTCATTTTTATTGTTAGACTTATTGGGGTGACATCTGTTAGCAAGGATTACATAGGTTTCAGGCATACAGTTCCACAGTGCATTGTCAACTTAATAGATTTTTCTCCTTTCTCCCCTGAAGAAGCAATTCTTTGGAAAACGGGCACACTAAATTTATTTCAAAAAATGCACAGGGAACTTTTTCATAGCTCACACTCATTTTCCGTTCACCTTCTTGAGATTTTCCCTCCCGATATTTCAGTGTAAGGCAATATCATGAGTCATAAGATTGCTACCTAATTATTACAAGTGAAATAATTGCAAGTGATGGAAATTTATTTCAGCCTCATAGTGGAGAGGAAATTCTGGCATATTATACATCATGAAGGATTGCTGGCCCTGAACAGTGCAGCATTGGGCAGCTCTTCATTCCACCCACAAAGTTCTCAGTTAGATGAAGCCAGTTAAAGCACAGAAGCTCACATGACCGAATAACACGTGTGCGAACTTAAGTGGAAGAGAAAACAAAAAGGAAGGGCATAAACAGTTATTTAGTGCATAAAGATATGCACAAGTGATTTTCATTAAATGTATTTCAGGTTTATGCCAGTTCGTCTCCATGGAAACCCTTTGTTTTGCAAAGAAGGAATTGGCCTACGGAGTCTTGGTAACTTCCCCAAGGCATGCTGACGATGAGTAAGGAAGCCAGGATGAAATTTCAGGTCTGGTGATCGGAGAAACAGAGAGAATGGCGCTCACCAGAGGCTGGGGAAGGGGTGATGAGGAAGTATTAGGTGATGGGTACAAAGTTCCCATTATGCAAAATGAACAAGTCCTAACTATGCATAATGCACAGTGTATTATATATGCTGCATTGTATTGCTAGGATGGTAGACCTTATGCTGTGTTCTTATCACAAAAATTAATAATGCATAAAAGGGTGAGAGGAAACTTTTGGAGGTGATGAATAGGTCTATCGCATAGGACCCTGGTGTTGATCTCATGTGTGTATACTTATTGCCAAACTTATCAAGTCCTATACATTAAACATGTACAGTTTTTGTATGTCCATCACGCCTCAGTAAAGCATTTTTTAAAACAATGCCACTCTTCTCACAAAATATTTTTTTGGTTTAGATTATTTTTTATTATAGTGGTGTTTATATGAATTTTAAAAGCCTTTAATGTTTAAATTGACTAATATAGAACAATAATAAGCAAGACACATCAAATAAATTTATCAGTGACCATCTATAAATCTTAAATTAATAATATTTGGTATAGTAGAAGTAATTTCTACTCATCCTTCCTTACTCAATGGAAAATTTTAAAGATTTCCCTCCCCTGAAATTTCCAGCCCTAGCTTATAAGTTTGTTCTTCTTTCTGTAAATATTATTGTATATACACTAAAGTGTTCTATCTTCTATAAAAAAGAATTCAGGTCTATTGGACTCTAATGCTTCTTGATGGTGATTAAAGAAGTTTTCTATATGGAATGTTAAAGGTAGAATAAATTTTATACATTCCCCCTTTTCCAGTCCCCTCAGTGATAGGGACAGTGAGACCCAGAACATCTTAAAATTTGTTAGTGTCAGATCTAGAGGAGACCCATCCAGATAAAAGTCTATTTAAAGCAGGGATGTCCAACCTTTTGGCTTCCCTGGGCCACATTGGAAGAAGAATTGTGTCTTGGGCCACACATAAAATATGCAAACACTAACAATAGCTGATGAGCTAAAAAAATAAAGTAAAGGTCCATGCATAATTTTCATGATGTTTTAAGAAAGTTTATGAATTTGTGTTGGGCCTCATTCAGAGCTGTCCTGGGCCACATACAATCTGTGGGCTGCAGGTTGGACAAGCTTGATTTCAAGTGTAAATGACCCTTTGCTTCACTGATCTGATATTTCAAGTACTTTGAAGCTCTGAATCATCTCTAAAGATGATCCCATTGTGTTTCGGCAGAGACCAGCTATGTCCACATGTGGTGACTGAGTTGAACTAAGATGTAAAACAGAGTCAAGCTGGTGAGCAGAACTGCCCACGCGATCCACTTCACTAGAAAACACAACAGTGTGATGCACCGTGGCCCAACTTCGGTCCTGTTCTTATTTCGGGGAGATAGTATGTCGTTCCACTATCTAAAACATACATTAAAAATACATTCTGGTCGCTGATAAAAATTTTCCTTCTAAAATTCTATTTAAAAAGTGTGCCAAACCCGCCTAGAACTTCTAAATAAGTAATAAAAATAAAATGGTTCCTTACATATTTAAGTAAATGCACTCTGTTCTCTGGCACTGCTGTCTCATTTGAACCTCTCAACCACTCATTAAATGAGGAAAATTGGGACCCAGGAAAGTTAAATGATTTGCCCTGCAAAGCCCCATCCTCTGAGTCTGCCCACTCACCTTGCTGCCAACCAGAAAAGCTCACACACCTTCTCATAGCTCACGTCCAGATAGGACTTCTGAGCCTACCCCTCCTTCACTAACAACGAGAAGATTGGCATCAGGAAAGATGTCCCATCCTTTTCTTCCTCTCCTTTGGGGAACAGGCTCTCAGGGAGAAAAACTTCACCTCCAGGAATCTGAAGTACAAAGGCTCATCACCCACAAAGAAAAGGAAAAATAACCAGACTCCCAGAGTCTTGTCAGAGAGGGTGAGGACGAGTTGGGCTATTACACCACCTCCCCTCGCACTGTGGGGTTATTGCACGTGTAGTGTCTTCCATTTGGGGAACTCGCATCCTCACCACCTTCTCCTGGTGAACAAATACCTATTGTTTCTTCAGATCTCAGCTTCATAGCAGCCTCTACAGAGAAGCCTTTCCTGATCCTCCAGGTTAGAGCAAACTTCACTTCTGTAACTCGTCCTGGCACCAGACACCTGTGTCCTTCATAGCATTTGTTATTATTTAATTTTATATTTCTATTGTTAGGATTTATTAGTTAATGTCAGACTCCTCTCCTGGATTATAGTATCTATATGAGTAGAGACTATGTTTGACCAACCATTGTTTCTCCAGAGCCAATATTCTGGACTCCAGAGCCAATGATCAACTCATTGGTCCTGTGCCTATTATAATATCTGGTATATAGAAGATAACTATAAATATATGTTCAATGAATAAGTGAATATATGAACAAGCCAAAAGAGTATGGAAGAAGAGGATGTGTATGCTAGGATCAGATGCAGAAATAACTGGGGAATTTTAATTTATCCAGTATGTTGAAACTTACCTAATTGGATGCAATGAGATACTTTTTATTTTCATTGTTGATGTTATTATTATTTTGATATTATTTGGTTTTGTGGGTAGTGGGAGTGAGAGAGGAGATGAAGGAAGAATTTGAGATAAGTACAAAAAATAAATGGAGAAATTATTTGATGTAATGCTTGTGATTTTCTGCTCTAATAAATCAATAGTTGGGTTGTCAATACAATGAAGCATTCTTCAAGGACTGTATTTCTTAACATTTCCCAAGAACAAAAAATCCAGAGTATATTTCCAGTTTGCTCTCCATCTCTTTAAATAGCAGAAGACTTTGAACTCTGAAAGAATTTCCACAATCCAATTCACTTTCATCATCATGCCATACACTCAGATTTAAATATTTCATTCTCGGTGCTCTTATATTACAGTTCACAACAGAAATGCTTAATCCTCCCCCAAAACACCAGTTTTTATCTCAGGCAAGACAAGAAATCATCAATACAGTTTAAGTTCAGTAAATCCTACCTACAATCCCTATTATTTTCATTGGGAAATAATAATAATTCCCGAACCTGGGAATTGAATACACTACTCCACTTCTGTAAAGATTTTTATCAGCCAAACCCAGAGCATTTGAGTACAGAGATGAGATCGCCATCTGCTAAAACTGTTGTATTGTTTGAGCTATCATATACTGCTCAGTTGACTAGCTGTGGGTTTTAAAACCTAAGGAAGTTATGGCCAGGACACATGCAGTAAGTTCTGTTGAGGAAGAAACTGCACTGTCCACATCATCAGAGTCCCTCACGTGGGACAAGATCGTTTCTGTGACTTGGCCTAGCTACCGTGTGTTGCCATGTATAATGCGCACCCATGGTTTTGGCCCAAACTTTCAGGGAAAAATATCTTTCATTTTAATTTTATAAATCAAGTTTTTATTTGCTTATGTTTAGGTACTTGTTTCCTGTATTATAAAGAAGTTTGAGCATTTATTTTTTAACATATTATGGTACAAAAAAATTCCATGTAACTACAAAGCACAGGGACACAAGGTACAAGAAATTTTAGGTATAGAATTTTTTTATATAAAAAAATGATTATAATATTCCAGGGTATTATTTTGTATATGAATATTGTTATTGATTTCTAGAGTTGCATTTTTAACTCATAAGCATAAATAAAAGAATTAAAAACATTTATATAGATATGGAATTGGTATTACACGACCCATGTAGAACCGATCCTTATTTTTTCCCTCACAAATTTGGGCAAAAAAAGTGTGCATTATACATGGAAAAATATGGTAATGATGACTGAAAAGGGGGGGGTGGTAGTCAGAGAAGGAAGTGCAGGTGGAAAAAATGGGCACCTGGAAACATCAGAGCCAACAGAGATCGGGGGAGGGGGGCACTTGCCTGCTGAGATGCAGGGACAGAACAGCCAACATCACCCCAGCCTCTCTCCCACCTGTAAAATCAGCTCAGGCGCAGATGAAAAACATCATTAATTTCAATGCAATTAAGTATCATTAGTAAGATGCTCTGGAGTGCGTGCTGCCTGGAGACAGCAGAAGGCCCCGGGCATGGCTGGTGCGGAGGCCGCATCTCAGGGTCTCAGCAGCTCTGGGCCCCCACATGCAACAGGAAAGTAAAAGTGGTGCACTTAGTTAACTTTGCTTATTGACTTTCACAGTTCTTTCAACACCACCACCTCTAATACAAGAGATCAGACAGGATGGTGCATGGCAACATAAAATGTATCTTTGTCGAATCAATGGAAAGAATTGCGTTTCCTGAAGCCAATCCAGTCTATCAATTCTCCTTAAGGAAAGTGCTTATGGATACATTTGTGGTAGGGATGCCTTTATAAGTTATAGAGCATCTTACAGGGGTTCAGTTCTACACTGAGTGCATAAAATTAAGTTCTGGATTGCACTGGCTTGCTTGGTGAGATGCTAACACATGTCTTTGAGAGGTATTAATGGCTGTGAAGTCAAACCTCTTTCTTACGTCTGGAAGAGGAAGAGAAGTCTACCCTTCGTGTTGAATTTTATGTTTCCTTCTAATTCTTTCCTTCCCTCCCTTGCTACTCTCCTCCCTCTCTGTTTCTCTCCATAAATACATGAATTCAGGGAAATGCAATGTACATCAGATGCTATTACATGCTACTCTTCCTTCTGTCTGGAGGATTATTTCTCTCGTCTCTGTTTCCATACTTCTCACTCCCTTCACAGCCCACTTACAGTCAACACATCCTTTGAGACTCTACTACATCCATTCCTCTGACTCTCCAAGTCTAATTGAGTTGGCCCTCTTCCGGGTTCTCTTGGAATCCTGTGTGCCCCTCCATGCAATCACTTATCATGCCTAGAGTCATAATTGGTTGGCATGGGTGCTACCACACTAGACTAGGAGTTCATCAGGCTGTCATATGTCTCTTTGTATCACTAGCACTGAGAACAGTGTGTGGGATCTGGGAGTTATTCAGTAAATAAGGGAAGGAGAGAGGGAGGAAGAAGAGGAAGAAAGAAAAAAGCATAAGATATCTGTGTGACTTGAGCAATTTTCACCCCAAGGGGTGTCAATTTTCTCATCTAAAAAGTGATGGGGTAGCTACTTCCAATTTTGGAGAGTATTACCCTGTGATTCTGGACTTGGAACAACCTCACTGAGACCTAGCATCAGGCCAAAAAGGAAGCAATTAAAGGAAATACTTTAGATAAGAAATAGGCTTTAAAAATAATCCAATCAGCAGAATGCATCTCAAAATATGTACACAGCTCTGAGCCACTATCTGGAACAGTTGGGTAGTAGCATGTTCAGCAGTGAAAAACTCTCTAGGGACTTGGCCAATATGAACTCACAGATGTTCCTGTTGAAGTCAGCTGATGAGTTTCCTCCAAAGCCATGTTTAATCAGAGTCCTTAGTTCACCTCCAGGGCACAGCCCAATCAGCTGCACCCTTGGATTATAAAAAAGGAACAGAAATAGGTAGGAAGGAGGGAAGGAGGGAAGGGAGGAAGGAAGGGAGGAAGGGAGGAAGGGAGGAAGGGAGGGAGGGAGGGAGGGAGGGAGGGAGTTAGTTCTCTCCTAACGCAAAGAACACAACTCCTATCTCCATGCTCTAAGAGCTGATGACCTCTCTCTTTCTAAAGAAAAGTCAGCACTTGAAGTAAGAGTGCCAAAACAATAGATTTGCTCATGATTTTAGGGTTTCTCTTCACTTACTCTCTCCATGTCAGAAAAGCCCTACCAGGCAGTTGGTTGAAAGGGGTATGGGTTTTCTCTTCAAGGGTCTTGTTTTGTTTGTGTTGTTTGTTTGTTTGTTTTTTATTGTGAGTAGGTAAGTTAGAAGGATGTAGAGGAGAAATAATTTGTTGAGTGTTGACTCTGCAACAGAAGGTTTATATACAATATCTCATTAATTTTAAGCTTCATAAGATCCCTTCCAGGTACTATCAGCATTTTACAAAAGAAGAGGAAATGGAAGCAAAGGGATTTCAAAATCACCTGCTTAGGTCACCCCACAAGTAAGAGAAGTAAAATTTGAGCCTTGGCCTTGGGCAGTCCAAAGCCACCAAAATTCCTCTCTACCTAAATTCCACCCACTCAGTCATTGCTTCCCCAGTAACTCCAGAACGTCCCACATGAAATGCCAAGGGACGTACATGACCACAGAGCTGCTTCCAGACCTCAGAGCAGCCTTGTGGGGCCTGGGGAAGCATGAGTCCCTGGGCCCGCTGCTTCTAGCCCTGAGAGGCTTCCCCTGTGCCAGCCAGTCCTGCAAACAAATTAAGTATGCGTGTGCCAGGGTGGGAAAGAAACTGGGCAACACTGCATCAGCCTTGTCTTCTGTCAGCCTACGCAAGTGATGTTCCAGTCACACAGGTTACATAGCACAGTACACCAAACACATAAATGTGTCTCTGTTCTGCCTGTGTGGATTAGCTCCTGACGCTACATAGAATGCCTCCCCTTCTGCAGCTGGTTAATCCCTACTCACTTCAAAGGCAGCTGAAATTTGACCTCAAGCAGAGAAAGTCACACTTTGTTTTTTCCTGGAGCACTTTGGTCTGTCTTGGTTAAGATACTCATGACATTGCACTGTAATTTAGAGGTTTAAATAGCTGTCTCATCCACTGAAGGCACACAGAAAATACTCAGAGAAGATATTTGAATGAACAAATTCATGGAATGTGGAGGGAAGATCTGCATTTTAATTATTTCAGCAGCAGCTAGCGGAGGGGTACACAGACTGGCCTCAGGGCCAAATCTGACCTGTGGACATTTTGTTTATTTGTTCGTTTTTCTTTTTTTTTATTTTTGTCAAGACTATTTTTTAGAATGATTGTAGGTTCACGGCCATATTAGGGGATGGTACAGAAATTTCTTCTGTGTCCCTTGTCCCCACACATGCACAACCACCCCCATTATCAAAATCCCCCACTAGACAAATAAGTTACAATTGATGAACTTCTGTGAACACATCATAATCACTCTAAGTGGCCTGTTTCATACAGCCAGCAAGTATGGTTTTACATTTTTTAAAAGTTGCAAAAACAAAACAAAAACCCCAAGAATTTATGAAAGACATCATAGATGGCCTACAAACACTTAATTATTTACTGTATCTGGTCCTTTATAGAAGTTTGCCAATCCACAGTAACTAAATCAATCAAGACCGATTCATTCATTCATACATATGCTATGCATAAGCCATTTTTCTTTTCAACTCTAGCTCTCTTGTTTTTCAACCTATCTCTCTGGCCTCGATTATACCATTTTTTCTAGTGTTCCTCTAGTCAATATTTCTTAACTTATTATTGAAGCATAACAGACATACAAAAGAGGCAAAAATTCTAACTATAGAGTTTCATGATTATCACTCGTTGTCACGCCTATGTGACTACCACCCCAGTCATGAAATAGAAGACGACCAGCAAACCAGAAGGCCCCATGTTCCTCCGCAGTCATTACCCTCTACCTTAAAGTAACCAAATCCATGACTTCTCACCCCCTAAGTTAGTTTTGCCATCAATATCATTTTTATCTTCATATAAATGAAGTAATATATCATGTAAGCATTTGTATTTCATTTTTTTGCTCAATATTAGGTTTGTGATAGTTTTCTGCTTGGTTGAGAGTAACTAGTCTGTTCATTTACATTGCTATATAGTGCTGTATGGGGGGGGGTGTGTGTGTGTGTGTGTATGTGTGTGTGTGTTACTGTTGGTAGACATCGGCAAATATTTATGATTTCAGATTAATACAAATAACTCTGCTTTGCACTCTTCAACATGCATTTGGAAGCTGTCTCTGACCACTTTTCACACTCAGTTGAGCTCCCACATGATGACAGTTTCACCACCTCCCCTCCTCTGATCAGCTCCTCTGTGGTTACAGATCCTGGAGTCACCTCGGGGAGGAAGCATGGTGTGAGCTTAGGAGCCTAGAGTGGGAAGCTGGGCCACCTGGCTTAAAATCTGCGTCTCCCATGCTGTCTATGAGACTGTAAGTAAATTACCTACCCTTTCTATTCCGCAGTTTCCCCATCTGCAAAATCAGGATAATAGAATTGAGCTAACGCCTGTAAACTGTGTAGGGGAGTATTTGGCACATAGTAGTGACACGTGTGCACCTCCTTAATAATTGCATAGCTACATTGACACAGTTGTTCTGCACTTAGAAGGACCTTCAGCTGGAACTGCTCACCCAACACAGGTTGACTACTTTCTTCTATTTGAGGAATATTTTAAAAATCTAACCATTCAGGAATTAGAAATCAGAATTAAACACTCAACAATCTTATACAGCCTCAAGTTTTTGTTTAGGGACACAGTCTTCATCTACTCTACCCTCAACATATGACAGAAAAGCCAGGTACTTTATAGACACTCCATGAAAATGTATGATCATTGTAGTATCAAAATTAAAGTCAGGTAACCAAATATCTGTTTCACTTAACTAGTTTGTTAAACTACCTGAGAAATATTCTCTAATTAAAGTTAAAAAGCAAGTTTGTATTCAGTAAACCATGTTCTCAGTACTGTGCGAAACTCTGTGAAAGAGCACAAGAACGGTGTATTATACCATGTTTTCCACCAAATGCTTGCAGTTCTGTTATTCATTCATGTATTTATATTTATTGATTGTCTATTAGGTTCTATGCACTTATAAGGCTATCCCTCTACATACAAAATGATCGAAGAATATATGATGAGAGCTACTCATATACTAAAGCAAGGCTGTTTTTGTTCCCAAGCCAAAAGAAAACACCTTTCTAAGAATTGCCCAAGCTGAAGCAGCACCCCCAAAACTCATTTTAATTAGACCCATGTTCTCCTTGGATGAAATTCATGTTCAAATCAAGGCAATGCAATATGTTGATTTGGAGGCATGTTTATAAAATAAAATTTTCATTTTCAAAACATTGTTTTTCCTGAGTCAATGGAAAAACTCCAGTTTCTCTTGAGTCTGATGCAAGCCTAGCCTATTTAATAGGGGATATTATAGAAAATACCAGGTGAAAAGAAGGAAAGAAGTATAAGCAATGGTGTGTTACTAAATATCTAACAACTAGCTCTCTGGGAAAAAAAAAAGGCTTAATTTGTTTGATTTTCCCACTTCCATGGTGTAAAAAACCCCAGCATGCCACTTTACAGCCTGCAGGGAGATGTCCCTTAGCTTGAAGTTGGACAGAGTTGCACACATCAGCTGTCACAAGCCAATGCAAGCTGGTTCCAACACAATACCGAGCTCAGAGTTCAAGTGCTTTAAACATTCTTTGAAGAATTACCCATCTTCCATGAACTACCCATGGCAGACCTGACAATGAAGATGTCATACTCTTGTCTGGACAAGTAACTATAAGAACTAATACGGGTCAAATAGATTCTCTGTCCCAAGAATCTGAGTCTTGAGTAGGACACAAATATAGGACAAAGGCTTGGGAGAAATCTCTAACAGTTCTTGCTCTCTAAACCTAGCCCTCCTGCATGCTCAGGCTCTTGTCCACCTAATGTTTCGTACCTGGATTTTTCACATTTTCCCAGGGTTATAAGAAGGCTCATCGAACCAAATCAACACACTGCATTGCTAAGATAGCTCATAGATATAAACTGTCTCAAATCCTCCCAACAGTTTTTCCCCCTCAATCTATCCAGAGTCCATTTCTGACTTACACAGGAGTGTGAAGCAACAGATTTGATGTTTATTAGTTTATGATAATGTGCACTTAAAGAGTTGTTCCACAGTACTCTTCTCCAAGACTCATTCTGAGCCTTACAATGAAGGAGTCTGTGAAGGAGTCAAATGCAATTTATTTACAAAGGCACAAGGTGACACCTACTTTCCCACTTTTTCTCATTATGCCAACTAATTATATCTAATATTAATAGAGAGTGCTGTGGGTGATGGAGGAGTACTAGATTAAAGGCTAAGCTGCTGTAACAGAGGGACTTCCAGGAACACAGGAGCTTAAAGGAAAAGGATTTTAATTCTCTGTCACATAACAGTTCCAATGTGGAGATCTGGGCAATGGGAGTTGCTCTGCTCCACCTGGTAATTCAGATGCCCAGGCTCTGCTCTCTGGCTACTCCATCTTTCGTTAGGTGTATTATCTGTATGATTGAAGTCGGGTTTCTACCATATCCAAGTGCCAGCTCTCAGGAAGCAGACAGACAACGGGAGGAGGCATGATCACATGCCAAGGGCAAAACCTTTGCCACGTGAAAATACATAATTAACTGGTCATCTATATATCTAAATACACTTTAGTTAAAAGGGAGAAAGGGAGCATTGCATAGAAAACTAGCCGTCTCCCCAACCAGAGCCTTCAGAACCATTTGTTATTACTGTTTTTAAAAAAATGTCATGAGCACAGATCACAAATGTAAAACTTATTTTAAAAGAGTAAAATAGAAATGGTATAACATTCTATGTTTTCTACGTAATAAGTGCACACAGGTCAGCAATTCTAAACCAGAATGGAATAATATACAATGTAACATCTTAAGCATTTCTGTAATATAAGGATTTTGTTACTAATAATCTTCAAAGTATTAAAAGGTGAAAATAATTTATTTTGAAAAATTAGGACCAATTCAAGATTATTCCTATAGCAGTATTTCCTAAACTTTCATCATTCAAGTAGTATCAGAATTTTCTAACTGCATTATTATTGTAGCATAACTGCACTATTCTGTATTACAGGACATACGTTTGCTGGTATTTACTGAAATCTTTTAGGTAGATCATTTTTTTATCTAAATAAATGTATTTATGAAAGAAACTTTATATCACTACTATAAATGAAAAACCAGTATCACTCTCCAAAATAGAAAATAAACCTAAAAATAAATAAAATTACTGGACAATGTTGTTAAGTTTTAGTTAGATACTGTGGCTAACTGAGAGAACTCCTAGTCAGAGCCGGTCTTTGCCCCGTTCCAAAGGGAGATAGTTAGAGCTGAGGTGTTTAAAGAAACACCACCAACAAAGTGAGTCATTCCCCTTGGTGTGATCTGAGGAATTGAAAGAGAATTTAAACAGGATTAAGTGACTATGTCGGTCAATGTTATTTGATTCCTATCTATGAACTACCCAATAACCACTCTTTTATGGAACCCTGCCCTAAGAGAAATGCCACTCTTACGCATTTGCACGTGTATGTGCTTTTCTGAGAGAGAAAAGGGTGAAGTTACAGTAGCACATTTAAGAAGGTCTAATAATCCTGCCAATGCCACAGGCGTTTAATATTATGATTCACGTGTACCCAGGGAGTACAGGGGTAAGGGAATGCTGTCCTAAATCCAGCTATTGTCTCAGAGCCATGAACCAGGGGGAAAAAATAAAAGTCACACGGGCCTCAAGTGTGAACCATGTTTCCCTCTCAGAATATTTGGACAAAGCTGGCTCCCTGACCTCAGAAAGCTGTTTTCCATGACCAGATCGCTTTCACATGTTCTCTGGGACGTTTTATCAGAGCCTGCCTCAAATGTTTTCATCAACCAAATGCTTCTCCCATGAAAGATGATTTGAATATCTGGTCACCAGACCTAACCTATAATTATGCTGAGTATCTGACTGCCATTGTTATTCCTAAAGTTACACAGCACTCTAGGAAAACATTTTTCTTTTAGAAAAATCATGAAGCAGGAAAATAGTTGTGGCAGCCAAGTCGGTCCCTTCAAGTGGCATCCAGCTATTACTAATCATCATGGCTACAAAGAGGAAACACTTCAAAGTGAACAGCGGAACTTCATGGCCAAGAACAGACTATACTATGTAAGTGAGGTGTAGCCAAATACGCCACCCCCCAAATATGTCACTTTGGCATAAGGATTATTTTGAGCTGAAGGTGATTGAGAAGAAACAGATACATGAAAAGTCTTCTGCCCTCCCTCTATTTGCCTAACAGCAGGGCATAATTTGTAAAGGTGTCTCCTTTCCCCTCTCTACCAGGAAGGACTGGAGGTAATCACTAGAGAACACTCTGGACCCTAATCAGCCCAGAAATTGCACCAGAGGAGCTACATAAGGACAAACTTTGCCCTTATCTACCATTAGTGTCCCCATGTTTTTGCCTTCCCACTGTGTCTCTCCTAGAAGCTCAAAGTCCTTTTTCTTTGTCTTGTCACATCTCTACCAAACTACAATTCTTTGTTAATACACTCTATAAGTTCGAGTTCTAACCACCCCCCTTGGAATTACTCATCACTAAGTGTACCCATGTGCACAAATGATACATGTTAATAAACTTCTGTCTGTCTTTCTCTTGTTAATCTGTCCTTAATTTGCAGGGCCCCAGCCAATGCACCTAAGAGGGGGAAAGCAGAAAGGAAATTTTGTCCTCCCCTACACAAAGATGCATGGACTAGATGCACAATTTCTTGGTTAAAGAGATCAAGATTGAACTTAAATATCTGCTTATCATAGAGAGATACAAATTTAAATGTCAGTAATGTGCATTTGACATTGAGATGCATTCAGGGATAATTTAGGACATAGTGTTGATGGTGGGTTAGATGATTCCATGTATCTCATACCTACCCTTTCTAGACATTGTGCTATATACCTTATAAAGAATAGCTCATTTGTTTCTCCCAACTCTCTGAAGACTTGTGGAAGAACATGAAGATGTCATTAATTTTTACTCCTCAGGGGTAAGCTAATCATCCAGTCAGAGTCAGCATACTCTGAAGGTTTCAGAGACTATCTCAAGTTCCAGCATCTATCATTTGCCCCCTAAACCATCCTCTCAACATGGAAGTGAGGAGGAACAGTGAAGGGAGTTATACCCATATGTGAGGACTATTATAACACACTCCTCTGTACACCAAGATTCAGATGCCCCCAAGGGCTCCCTTTCCCCACCATTGAGAATCATTGCCTTCATAAGTTGCTGTTGCTAAGGGAAGTTTGAAATACATATTCTTTAGGTAAATTCTGCAGGTAAGCTGAGAACCACTTCAACAGCTGGATCAGCAGATGGCCCCTGAAGGTCTAGTATTCCAGATACCTGGACTACCTATATAAAGCTGTTCCTTCTATTTAGACATGGCAGAGAAACTTTTTCAGGCTGTGTTATACTCTCTAACTTTGCCTGAGCAGAGCCCACATATCCAAATTTGAAGTCTCTTCGTCCCAGCTAAAGTAATTTTCTGTGTCCCAGGGACACGCACCGGAGTTTATGGCAACATGCTCTCCACCTTTAGAATTCTGTGATCCCATAATATAATCAGAATAGAAACTATCATTAATATCTGCCAGGTAACTGAACCCAAATATCTCCAAACTTAAAAAAATCCTATTATAACCTTTCCGGTACTCCTAAAATGAGAAGAAATGACCTTATCTGGGGAATTACTTTCAGCTACAATTTTTAGCCATTATAAAGCAGGCGTAAAACCCAGAGCAGTTGTATAAAGACCTTTAATTTATGTTGAGAAAAATATATTTAAATATCCTCACACATGTGTATGTATTTATTGTGTATAACTAAATTGCTTGATAACAGAAGGCTTAAAGAATGCTAGCAGTGGGGAAGAGTTGTAAGTGGAAAGATGTTGCCTTAGTCTGGTTCTTTAATTACAAGCTGTTTGCACTGTGGGTTGCATATCAATGTATTTTTGTTTGTGTATCTATAGGTTGATCTTGGATATTTGCAAATAAATCTGTGACTAGGAATAATAAAGATGGTTTCTTATTCCTTCTAAAGGGAGTCTCATGATTTGATTCTGTTTTCCAAAATCACAAAGATGTAAATTTTCAGGGTTAGAAAGGAGGTTATGTAATCCAATCACTCAATTATTGAATCTTTCCTACAGTGTGCTTGACAAATAGTCACTCAACCCCCATCTGAGTGCCTTGACTGAACGGGAATTTCTGGAATAGTCTATGTACTTGCAGATGACTAATGTTTGAGCTCTGTATTTTTGCATTTCCTCTTCTTCTGAAGAAGGTACCTTGCTTTTCCTCTGGGGCATTGTTCTTCCACATTTAATGCTGCCTTAATGGGACCATCAGTCAAGGTGACCTCTTCTCTGTTAGCTAAGAAGTGCTCATTTGATCCAAGCTTTGACAACCTAAATCTATCCCTCAGGGATTTAAATTCTTAGAGTTAGTGGGTAAGAGAGACAAATAGTTGGAATCAATTTATCCTACTGGCAGTACCTTGAACATTGTGGTTTCCTGAAAGACAAAGATTCTTCTACTTTAATTTTAGATCTGTGAGTACCCAACTCTTCCTCATAAATTTGATCTTTGACTAAAACTAGGCAGTCAACTAATATTAATCACAACCAAAAATTTTTATTTGATACCCAGTTGGTCCTGTATTTTTCCATCTGGGGAAATATGGGATCTGACAATTAAGTTCACAAACTCATCCTAGAAAATGTGCTATATATCTCATTGCTGAATATCATGTCAGTGCCTAGTCCACCTTTCAAAGCAATTTCAGAAGTCTTTTTCTGGAATGGCCATCAGAGCTGTCATTGTATTACCCTTGTTGTTCTGAATGTCATCAAAATGTCTTCCTTTCAATATTTCCTTTATCGTTGGGTAAAGAAAAAAGTTATTGGGGGCCAGATCAAATGAGCAGGGAGGATGTTCCAATACAGTTATTCGTGTATTGGCTAAAATTCCCTCACAAACAGTGTTGGGTGAGGTGGTGCATTTCGTTATGCAAGAACCACATGTAGTTGGCGAAAAGTTCAGGTTGTTTTCATCTAACTTTTTTCATGCAGCCTTTTCAGCGCTTACAGATAATAAACTTGGTTGACTGTATGTCCAGTTCATACAAATTCATAATGAACAATCCCTCTAATATCAAAAAAGTTTAGCAACATCATTTTGACTCTTGATTTGAACTGATGGAATTTTTGGTCATGGAGAAATGGCTGACTTGTATTTTGACACTTTGTTTTAGGGTCATATTGGTACACCCATGTTTCATCACCAGTGATAACATGGCCCAAAACACTGTCTTGTTTCTCCAAAAGACCTTGGCAAACTTTGATTCTTCTTTGCTTTTGTTCATCAGTAAGCTCCTTTGGGATCATTTCCGTATACACCTTTCTCATGCCAAGATTTTCAGTGAAGATTTTTCTGTTTCTCTACCAATGTTTACCTGGTCTGCTATGCTTCTCATAGCTGATGGTTTTGATACACAATTTGATGAATTTTTGCAATGTTTTCATCAGTTCTGCTCATTACTCACTATCTTGAGTTCTCTTCATCAGTGACGCTTTCTCTCCCCTCAGAAAAATGTTCAATCCATTTGTACGCTGCCATTTTCTTCATGGCATTATCCTCATAAACTTGGACTACATATCCCTTATTTTACTTCCACTCTTGCCAAGTTCAACAAGAAATTTAATGTTTGCTTGTTGCTCTAATTCAAGTTTCGACATTGTTGTGATGGCACACAAAAACATGCAACAACAATAATGAATTTGACTCAGAAAGACAGCACCACATATTGACACGAACACAGCTGTGAGACACAGATATACCCAAGATTATGAAACCTTCCCAAGTTGTTTGTACAGTGCTGCCAACGTAGGTGCATAGTGACAAGTTTGTAAACTTAATTGTCAGACCTCCTATCAACAGGCATACTCCTTTAATATCACATATATATATACGGCCCTTCATATATACGACCATTTAGCACATTCCTCTACATTCATTCTTTATTTCCTTATGTGCCTTAAGAGGCCAGCTCATCTTTCCTCAACTTCTGCTATGTGTGATATGTTTTGTTTTCTTCCCTCATTCTCCATTTTTCTCACCCACTGTCAAATTTTTTTCTGAAAATATCTGAAATATGGGATAATAAATGCTTGGCCAATTGTTATTTCAGCACTCTGTAACAGTTTGTAAAAGTTATGCAGAGAGAGCTATGAAACTATACCTACAATAATGGGTAAACTGACGTAAGGTGAGTGGAAGCAGAAACTCCCCATGGCACACGAAGTCACCCTTCCACACATCCTTTCTTTTGCTCTTGGTGACTGAGGTATCTCTAGTCTCCTTGATTTAACTTGGTAAAAAACACATCTGTGAAGCACAGAAAAACAAAGTGCAATAAAACAAGATACACCTGTGCAGAGTACCTACTAAGTTCCAGTCTCTGTAAATACAAAACCAAATTGAACATGCATCCTGCTCTCCATAAACACAGGCATAGAAGTGATGAATGTAATAGTACAGCTGAGCCAGCACAAGATGGCAGAGGTGAAGTGGGCCTGGTGAACTTGGAGTCAGGAAAGGTGTCATAAAAGGGGTGACCTTGAAACTGGCTTTGGAAAGATGAATAGGAATACACCAGGCAGACAAGGGGGGGGCGGGGTACATTCTGTGCACTTTAAAGTGAATGCGTCAGTCCAGGTGTGCAGAGAAAGGGGAACGATCTCTTCCTTCTGTCCTCTATAATGGCAGCAATATACAATATGAGACTTTTCAGCAGCCATAACACATGGCTGGCTCAATGGGAGCTAAAGCCACTGTCTTCCTTGCATTGTTACACCACATGGACCCTCATCATTCCTGCCAGTGAGTCATTATTCTTTATCAAGAAACAAAAACAAGCCCTGAGCTCCTTCATCGGTGATCACTGCTCCTGGGTTCTGGAGACCACAGCCCTGTCTGCTGCGCCCTCAGCATCAGACACCTCCACCTTCCCCAATTTTCCCTCCCCTTCTCCTCAACACATCCCCTTCTGAGATGATGTGCCCCCAAGACACGCAGGAGGGACAAATTGTCTTTCCACACATTTTACAGAGGGTTCGATGCAGTGTCTACCCAGCTGTTGTCCAGTGTTCTTTGAAACCAATCGAAGGAAAAGAAACTAAAAACATGTTTGCAAAAATCAAATTAAAGCCAAGCCTGATGGAGTCGCAGCTATCTACGCCCATGTGGGCTGCCTGCCAAGAATGTTTTTAATATAATAATCGCTCATCCATAGACCCATAATAATTGATATTTGCAATTCGATAATGCTTCTTAACAATTTTTTATTTGTTTCCAATCTCTTTGCTTCTCTCCTCACCTCATCCGCGCAACAACCCCCTGTGTCAGCACATTCATGGCTGTTAATGACCCTCTCAGCAGCGACTGATCAAAGTCAAATTTTAATTACAATTCTAATTTTGGAAGTTTGCTTCCTTTTAATCTAAACTTTTAGAAGGGAGTCAAACATGGGCTCACAACGTCTCCTAGGAAGTACACCAAGCTCTAGGACTATTTAATTGAACAAGTCCAGTTCATTTTAGCTTCATACTTTTCACCAGGTGATGACACCTATGGCATGTAAAAGTGCATCACAAATAACTGATGTCCAGCCTGGGGAGATGCGGGGAGGGCAAGTAAGATACAATTGTGTGATCTCAGAACTCGACTGTCATCATTTTCAAATGGCTGTTTTTTCTCCAATAGCCTCTCCTTTGTACACTCTTGAGCCCACCTCAAGCTGTCTCTGCACATTTGCACTTACCCCATTATCCCTCCAGGGGTATCTTGTTTTTGCCTTTGGAAACCCTAGACACTCTTACAAGACCATCTCAAAAATGCCACTTTCTGTGGTGCCTTTCCTGAGCCTTCCCAATCAAAATGACCTTCTTCTTGAAATCCCACAGCACTTATTGTCATTAATATCAAACAGTAATAATAATGAGAACTACTTACTGGGAGCCCAACATATTGACAAATAGGAAGCATTGTCTTACTTTATTCTCCCAATAATCCCATTGTGTACTATTACCATCCCCATTTTATAGGCAAGGAAACTGAGTGTCAGACATGCTAAAGTGTTTTCAGAGTACAATTAACTATTTAGTGGTAGAGTGAGGATTTGAATGCCAGGTCTATCACGGCAAACCACAGAGTTTATATGTCTCCTGCATGAACAAAGATAATCTTAATTAGAACATAAGCCTGTGCAAGACAGAAATTATATCTTATACTTCTCTGAATCTCCTAATGTTCACCAAGTTATCGTTTAATAAATATTTGTGGATTGAATGACTCCCTCTTAGAACAAAAGCAAATACATTTAGAAACTTGGACACAGAGTGAATAAGTGACATTTAAAAAATTAGTTCTCTGCTTCTGAACAACTTCTTTAGTAATCTGGTATTTCAGAAAGACAACTAAGGTGATACCTGCACAGCACCACAAGCCTTTAAAGGAAAGACAAAACTTCAGACTTAGCTATCAAGAGTATCATTATTAGGTAGTATTTATTAAGTTGCTAATATTTGGGAAGTACCATTCTGGGTGCCGCAGAGCCCCCAGAGCCATCAAAGTAGCTTACCACCTAGTTTGGGAGGATGGGAGGGGATGACATTTGCTTTCACTAATCCTGAGTGCCATCTGAGTAGGTCAGAGAAGGATACTAGTGGAGTTTTTGTTCTGGAGAGCATTTAGATGAATAAGCATGGGCAGCTGGAGTGGGAGCCCAGGGAGAACTCAGTCGTTATGAATAACAGAGGGAGAGGAATTCCAGATTGGCTCTGGAAGGAGAAGCCAAGAAGGCAAGAGATAAACTATCAGTAGCACTGTGTTAGGAGGGGGAAACGTGCGTGATGAATTTTAAGCTGCTCCGAGCTGCCAAGTGTAAAGCCCGCTATGAAATCTTCAGTAAAGTCTACATGGAGCACTTATTTTATGTAAATCAACTTCTCTGGGAATTCAAAACATGTTTCGTTTTCAGGTGTGTCAAAGCCGCCAAGTCCAGAATGCCGAGACCGAGGGAGTCACCGAAGCTGACCGTAAGGAGCAGGTGCCAAGCAGGACGACGCCAGGCTCTGTGCTCCGGCCTGCCCTGCCCCTTCCTGAGGTGGTGCTGGTGCCTTCCGTCTTCTCCCCGCCTCTGGCGCTCAGTTTTTTCTGCTCTACCCTCACCCTGGACCCCACTGTTTTGATAGAATTCCCATCACACTCCTGGAGCCTCCTGTACTTGGGTGAACAGTGTCCTCAGAATATTGGTGTTCACCCAGAACCTCAGCAGGTGACCTTTGTGGCAACAGGGTTTCTGCAGATACAATTAAGTAAAAATGAGGTCATAGTAGAGTAGGGCGGGCCCTGATCTAATGACTGGTATCTTTGTAAGAAGAGAGGAATT
Source organism: Lyroderma lyra (assembly GCA_004026885.1). Lineage (NCBI taxonomy): Eukaryota > Metazoa > Chordata > Mammalia > Chiroptera > Megadermatidae > Lyroderma > Lyroderma lyra. The sequence goes on from PVJL010001411.1 coordinate 96,099, forward strand.
TGGGGAAAGACACTCAGGGAGAGCTCGCGTAGTGATGGAGGCAGACGGAGGTGATGTGTCCACACACTAAGCAATGCCAAGATTGCCAGCAACCGTCAGAAGCCAGGAAGGGGGCACAGGACAGATTCTTCCTCACCAGCTCCAGGAGGAACCAAACCTGCCAACACCTTGACCACAGCCTTCTGACCTCCAGGATCATGAGAGAATAAATCGCTGTCATTTTAAGCCTTCCAGTGACCGCAGCCCTAGGAAACAAACACAGATCCTGATTCCCTTAACTCTGGCATCCTCCAATGCTCAGTGAGACTCTGTCCCTTCAGTCCCCTGTCCCAGGCCTCCGAACCCACTAGAAGAGCCAGACCTGCCCTGGGAAGGGGAAGATCCCTACACATTCAGCCTTTTCCTCAGACCTGACAAGGCAAACAACAAGGCACGTTTTCTCTGTCACAACCCTTCCTGATGGTCTGTATAATAACAGCACAGGACTCCAGAGACTCCGGCTCCTGAATGATAACACCACTACAGAACCCGACAGCCAGTCACGTTGACAGACAGTAAGTACAGCGTGGCAAACTCCGTTTATACCTGAAAACACAGGTGAAAGGACCGTTGCTGCCCACGGACTGACACGTTCACTCCGCGCACAGGCAATCAGCACAAACACTTGACAAGAGTTAGGATACTGCTCTGCCACCTGGGAATTTCCTTACGTGATCTCATCCGAGAATTGTTACTTTACATGTGTGCAAGACGAATACCACGCTGTTCTGATAAATGACCATTCATTCATTTGACAAATATTTATTGAGTGCATATGATGATCCATAGTATTTGGGACTTAATTAATTAAAAAAAAACAACCCTGGAATTCAAAGGCATGGTTAAGGACAAAGAGACATGAACACCTGCTTATGACATATAAAGAAAAATACTATGGCATGGACCCCCAGGGAATCCTTAGACGTAACTGAAGTTTCACAGTCAGGAACGAGCAGAAGTCTCTCCTTAAACACAGATTTGGACTGCGAGGCCCCATTGTTCATTCGGTAAGTGAGTCTAGCTAACTGCCTAACATTAGCATCTCAACACGGGTTTGTGGTTCCCTATTCATCTTGTGTACACAGTTACTCTAGTGAGTGATAAAACCTTTGTTTCTTTGAGGGAAATGACCCTCAAGTGAGAGATAAAAGTTTAGTGTGAGATGAAAAAGGCCCATCGCTTGCCTTGTGCTTCTAAAGACTAGAAAACACCTACCGGTATGGAATTTAAGAGGAAACAAGTCACTTATTCAAATATAGTAGTCCCCACTTACCCACAAAGGATGTGCTCTGAGACCCTCAGTGATGCCTGAAACCGTAGATAGTACCGAACCCCTTCAGACATACTTGTGATGAAGTTTAATTTCCAAATTAGGCACAGTCAGAGACTAACAACAATACCTAATAACACAGTGGGACAATTATAACAATGTACTGTAATAAAAGTAACATGAATGTGGCCTGTCTCTCAAAATATCTCATTGTACTGTACTCAAACTTCTTGTAACATTAGATGACACAACGCCGACGTGAGGAGATGACGTGAGGTACTCAGAACGGCATGCAATTGAAAGCTTATGGATCGTATACATCTGAAACTTGTCATTTAATGTATCAGACCTCATTTGAACGCAGACAGCTGAAACCATGGGAAGCAAACCCATGGCTAAGGGGGGACTCCTGTATTGCCACTGTACAAACTGGATGATGGGCCACAGACAAATGGCAAAGACCTGCGTACTTGAGTAAAGGTGAGGGGTGGGGGACAAACGACTCTTGGAGCACAAATAAGTAATGAAGGGCTAATTGCTCCTCTGCTTGGGGGGTGAGAAGTTTGTGAAAAGGTTGAAGAGACCCCTTCTCCTGCTCTTATATTTCCACGAGCGAACTACAATTAGAGTAAAAGTGCTAGCTGGCCTCTCCTGTTCTCACGGCGCCTCCCGAAGCAGGGCAGACGAGGATTAGTAACAACTGGCAGACGCTAGGCAAGGGTGGCTTAGCCCTTTCCATTCCCTTTTTCAGAACTGTCTGTAAGTGCACCTCTGTCACCTCCTAAGAGGTGAGACGGAGCAAGACACCAACTTCGAGGACGCCAAGGGCTGCCTTTGCCTGCAACTCCGTGGGTAAGTTGAGTTCCGTCAAAGCTGGTCTTACAGGGCTCAGCGGAGGCTCAGGCACCAAGCCACACCCTCAGTCACAACCCTCACCCCGCAACAACTTCTCAGCTGGCTTCAAGTGCAGGAAGGAAAACTTGGGTGTTATTTACCAACCCCTCAGACACTCACTCCTTGCTGACCCCTTCTATGTTGCCCACTGGGATTGTTCCACACCTCTTCCTATCCCTTTAACTCTGCAGCCCACCCTGCCAGTTACTACTCCATTATGAAGGTTTTGTAAGCTATTTCAAACGCTGGGAAACTGTGCCCAATCACTTCTGGGCTCTTTTGTCCCATTGAGCGTACCATGAAGGTGACCCTGGAAGTCTTCAGTCGGCCTTGAGTCAGAATTACTTAAGACTCTGTTTCATGTGTCCTGCTAAGCTCGCCACACCATCATGCCATCTACTCCGACCTCATCCTCTCCTCCACACGCCTGGACTTCCAGCTCTGTGATAACAGGGACTTAAATCATCTTTGCAGTTCCTGTGATACCTGTTGCAGTATTTGTCAAAAGGAAATACATTTGGAAGGCATATCTTCATTTCATTAAAAAATACTTAATTCTTGAGGCGATCCAAGATAGTGGAGTACATAAACACTGTGCCTTCTGTGAACACATTAAAATTACAACTAAATTATAAACAATTAACCTAGAGAACTATCAGAAGTCTAGCTAAACAGAAGTTGTATAACTAAGCATATAAAGAAAACCCATGTCAAGATTGGTAGGAAGGGCAGAGACACGAAACAGGCTGGTCCCAACCCACGTGTGGCTGTTGAAAATTGGGATATCCTGGCCATAAAGGTTACCCACGAAGGATCACAGGACCCCAGCCCCACACCAGGGCCCCTAGCCCAGAGTACTGGTACTGGGAAGAGGAGCCCCACAACATTGGCTGTGAAAAATAGTGGGGATTGTGACCATCTGGGTGGGATGGAAGGCTGTGACAAACCCAGACAGCCTCTTAAGGGGCCCACACACACTCACCCTGGACCGTGGTGGATGGACAGTGCCTTGGGGGGATGTTGGTAGCACAGAGGAGGCAGACTGAGGTGTGTGGCTTCAGGGTGAGGGCTGAGGGACAGTCACCATTTTCCCTGTGAGGGGTCCTTCTCCTATGCAGCTGGTTGGTATGCACCATCTTTCCTCTGTTGCACGCTCTCCCCACACAGCCATTTCTGAACCTGATTGGCCTGGTGAGCTCTACTGCCCCACCCTGCTGACTCACTGGGACCCTGCCCTACCCAACTTCCATTGCCAGCAGCCAGCCCCATCCACACTGCACTCTGTCTTGAAAAGCTATTGGCGTCTGCAGGCCCTGTGTGGGCAGAGCCTGGCCTAGGTGTTCACTGAGATATTCGCTGAGTAGCTCCAGGCTCAGCTCTACATTAACCTGGTGAACACAACTCTTCCCACTCTAGTGACTCCCTGAAACCCTGCCTCACCCAACTTGCACACTGCATGAGGCTTTATCAGTGGCAGAACCTTAAGGGAGCTGGCAGCTGGCAGTGGGCCTCAGGGTGTCCTGGATTTTTGTGGGAAGGTGCCACAAATGAGTCGTTTGTACAGTGCTGCCACTTGCTACCTGCCACCATAAGCACACAGTGACAAATTTGCGAACTTAACTGTCATATTTTGGGGACGACGACAGCTCTGATGTCCATTCCAGAAAAAGAGTTCCAAAACTGCATTGAAGGGTGGACTAGGCACTGGCGTCAGTGCACAGCTTCCCAAGGGGAGGACTTCGAAGGTGACCATGGTGATATTCAGCAGTGAGGTATGTAGCTCTTTTTCTAGGATGAGTTCCCAAATTTAATTGTTTGACCTCATTCTTGTCTATTTGTTTGCCAATAAAGAGTTAAGGAAAAACAATTTAATCCAAATACCTTTAGGAAGGACATATACAAGTTTTCCATAGGACCCACTTCCACATGGGAGCTCAGCTTTATGCCTGGCCTTTGCTGGCACTGGAGTTGAAGCCCTCTGCTTTATGGGTTCACATGATTAATCACACCCCTGGGGGTCTGGAGATGAGGCACACCCACACATGCGGCCACAGAGACAGAGGGAAAAAGCATTACTTGTACAACATGTGTATGTTTCCATTATTAACCCTAGAGCTCTTTTTAGCAACTTGTCTTCTTTTTCACAACTTTATCAGCCACAGGGGTAAAGGGATAGAGACTAAAGTTTGGCTCCAGAGGGAAAGAAGAAAGACCATACCACCATCATGCAGAGGACCGAAGCTTTCCCCAGTCAGGCATGTTCTCTGATGGTCAGATTGTTGGTTGAATCATTAAAACATCTCCTCTACAGAATGTACTGAAGTAGATCGGTTACTGTCCTAGGTGTGGCCACAGAGACCATCTGCAAGGGATGGGGTGGCCTGAGGGGTGAAAATGGGGAGCCAGACCACCCCACCACCATTATCACGTACCATCCTCAGTGACACAAGCTCTGTGTTCCTTTGTTTTACACATCAGTGGTCCCGCTAGGAGAAAATGAAGCAGGTGAGAAAACCACTGGGCTAAGTTAAAATAATCTTTAAAAGGTACTCTCTTTAGAGAACACGACACTTCAATTATTTTGCTTAAGAGAATTTGAAGACTAGTGGTCCTCAACCTTAGATGCGCATTAAAGTCATCTGGGGAAATTTTTAAAAATATTGATGCCTGGGTTCAACCTCTAGAGATTCTGATTTATAATTTGTCTTGGGCATGACCCAAGCAGCAACATTTTTAAAGCTCCCAGCAGACTGCAGTGTGCAGCCAGGGTTGAGGAGTCCTGTGGGAGTCAGGTAGATGGGGTGGAATCCTGACTCATTGCTAACTGTCCACGGTATAAGCTAATCACATAAACTCTCAGAGCCTCTATTTTTATGCATTTCTGTATTTGGTGGAATTTGTGTACATGTGTGTGTTATTGTGCATTTGCATACTTTTTGTCCTCAAAATAGTTTTAGGTACCTTCGAGAAATGCATGTAAGTAGAGCAAGGAAATCTTGGTGGCGGGGGGGTGGGAATAAAGTTAGATAGAATATCCCCCAAAGACTGTCAGGCAGACCTCTGTACTTCCTGGAGTTTCTTAGCAGTGAGTGTAAGTAAAGACAGCGATACCACTGTTGGCCCAATCTACAGCTTCCATAGGCTCCTGACTGCTAAGAGGATCAGACTAGCAAAGGGCTTCATTCTGATAAGCCTCCAAGGTCACTGCATGATGTGATCAAGAAAATGCTCAAAAGCCCTAGGAGAAATAACAAGGAGCTCCCTAAGATTGAGACTCAGTTTCCCCCATCTATAGAATGGGCACATGACAGAGATTGCTAGCACCTACACCACCACCAGTCTCACCTTCCTCCTTAACAGTGGAACTGTGTTTTTGTTGGGGCAACAAAGTACCCAGGTAAGAAGAAGGTAGTGGAGCTCAGGGAGGAATCCTCTATTTTCCCCATTTGCTTGCAAATAGAGGTGGCCAATGGAATATAAGTAGAGATCTTTCAATATAAGGTCTTTCGGTTTTAAATCATCTTAAAGGGGGCTGGCTGTCCTTGCTGGGAAAAGTACTCACGTGCTTTTTCTTTCCCCACTTAGAACATGATGTGAAGGCTGGACTGCAGCAACCACCCTAGGACCCCAGGGAAAGCAGAAAGAATTGCAGACATCTTGGTCCCAAACAATGAGCCGCTAAACTTCAGCCAATGACACCTGGACTTTTGATTACACTAGCGTTAAAAATTAAGCCTTTCTTGTTTACATCATTATAGTCAGGTCTCATCAACTTGCAGACAAACTCAATTCTTAACTAATATAGGGACAATGCTATCTGATAGTCTTGAGAGGTTGCAATTAACATAGGCAGAATTCCTGGCATTTCTTGACGCTAATTTTATTCACCCATTCCACCAGAATTTATGAAATGCCTACTCTGTGCTGAAGAACACGACCCTGCCCTTACGGAGATTACATTCTAATGAAACATTCCTGCTGGTTGCCCTAATGTTTTCTATTTCTAGCTCTCTATTTTTAGAAACTTTTTGGCTTATGCAAAATCTGGATTTCACCATTTTTAGCATTAGATCCGTTGACCAAATGTATTTGCGTGTGTGTGTGTGTGTGTGTGTGTGTGTGTGTGTATGTGTCTATGTGTTGCTAGATAGGTACTGAAAATAACTAACCCAGTCTCTACTCTCAAGAATCATGGTTTCTGCTAGGACAGATAAAACTTGAATAAATAAAAAACAAAACCCAGAAGGTTAGACAGGCTATAATGCTTGTAGCTAATGTCTACCAACCTAACTTACTATGGGCCTTGCATTTTTCAAGCATATCACAGGAAGTACAGGGTGGCCCAAAAGTAGGTATACATTATAGTTTATTTGCATTTATGTCAGTGTGTATGTGTACCCATATAATGTGTTGTGATGAATTTCATTGATTCAAATGCCTACCTACCTTTGGGCCACCCTGTATATCAGATATTCCTCACATCAATCTTTTGAGAGGGTCACTCATAGTATCTTCATTTGTACCATAAGTAAACTCCCCAAAATCATCCAGCTCCAAAGTGGTAATGCCCAGGTTCAAACTCACTTAGTCATATACTGGAGCTCATGTGTTTCATTACTGCTCTATACAGGCTTCAGGTAACCAAGAGATGCCCAGGAGAGGCACTGACAGCCATCAGTAGGGACATTTATTCACAAACTACCCATGGAGCCCCTTCTATATGATAAACATTGTTTGGGACCCAACAAGAGCATCAGAAAACAAGTAAACAAAAAATAGGAAGATAGGAAGAAAAATGGTCCATCATGACATATTTTCATAGTATCAGGAATCACTTACACTGAGGCAAAGGTTTTGTGTCCAGGATAAGCAGAGATGCTTTTAGGATTGTATTTCTTAGTATTTTAAATACCTGCACACAAGGTATTTAAATACCTGCATACCTCCTCAATAGCCCACAGCGGTCACTGAGAAATCCCACATCAGTGACTCCATGCCCTGTTCTTCCCAAGTCACTTTCAGAACAATTAAGCTTCTGTTTTCCCCCTGGAGGCCTAAGTGATGACTGATCCTTTCCCCTTCCCCTTACAAAAAAATAGGTGTCACAATGAGTCTGTGAGAGCTTGCCCAAATTTGGTGAGATGTGAGAGGCAGCGCCCAGCATGACAAAGCAGAAACGGTATTCCCAGGACGGCTCTGCTGGCAGGGAATTCTTTGCAGAGACTGTGGTCTCCAGGGAGAGAAGAGTTGACCAAGTCTTCCCAGTAGAAACCCTTAGACACAAGCGGCGATCATGTTTTTAATCCTGAGGGCTCTTTGCTTTCACAAGCCACGGTGAGCCAACTTGAATAGTGGTCTATTTCTCTTGAAGAGTAAAAAATATTCTTAACTTTATACCTGCACTTTTTAGAGGGAAAAAAAAGCCATAAAGCTGTTATACCTCTTTTTTTTTTTTTTTTTTGGAAGTCAGTCTGTTGGGTACAAATGCTGTATTCATTACAACTAACAACCATCGCTGATGAGCTTTTACTTCTGCTGTGTGCCTGCCACTGTGCTCAGTGTTCTATGAGCATTTTCTCATTCATTCTCTGCAACAGCCCTAGGAAGTGACAGATGAGAAAAATGAGCCTTGGGAGGTGCAGGAATCAGTTTGGGGGTTTCTGAAAGAGTTGACTGGTTCCTGAAATGTCAAACCTAGAGTTACCATATAAACCAGCAATTCCACTCCTTGGTGCAGACCCAAAAGACTTAAAATGGGTACTCAAAACTATGCATCCACAGGTATTTACAGCAGCATTTTTCACAGTAGCCAAAAAGTGAAAAAACAAACAAACAAAATGTCCATCCATGGAGGAATAGAAAAGCAAACTGTGATGTATCCATTTAATGGAATATTATTCAGCCATAAAAAAGAACTAAGCCTTGACGCATGCTATAATACAAAGGAACCCCAAAAGCATTCTGCTAAGTGAAAGAAGCCAAATACAAAACATCACATACTATATAATCCTATTTATATGAAAGATCCATAATAAGGAAGTCCATAAAGACAGAAAGTACCTCAGTGTTAGTCAGGGCCTGGGGGAGAAGGAAATGAGGAGAATTGCACAATGGGTGCAGGGTCTCCTTCGGGGATGCCAGAAATGTTTTGGAACTAGATAGAAGAGATCGTTACAAATAATTGTGAATACATTAAATACCCGCAAATTAAATACTTGAACTTGGTAATTATATGTTATGTGAATTCCACCTCAATTGAAAAAATAATAAAAACATTTTAGTGAGATTTTCAGTCTGAGGTAGCCAAGAAGTCGCTCCACTCAAGTCTTGGCCAAAGAGCATAAACCACAAGGAAGGTATTTGGCTGGCAGCCCCCAGCGGCCAAACTCTGGGATCCCCCCAGCATGTGTGTCCCACAGCCACATTTCCCGGTAGGTTGGCCCCAGTCAATGACTGAGCACAGCAGGGATGCTAGAGTGGGACATGTCTGCCCGCAGCGGGACTCATTAGCAGCAATCTTTGTTCACAACTGTGATCTAAGGCTCCTTTAACTCCCCTAACTATTCCTGCTTCTCATCCCCCACAGAAATTTCTCCCCAGTAAACCTCCACATGTCTCACCCCATCTTGGTGTCTGCTTCTTGAAGAACCCAAATTAATGCAGAGTCAGGTACATTGCCCATAGTTATGCAAATTGCCACAAACGTCAACTTGGGTTCCCCTTCAACTTGGTTCCCCTTCGTGTGTCCACAGCTGACCTCACTAATCCATCCTCAGCCTTTCTCACTCCAAGCCACCACAGCTGTTGTAGTTCTCTAAGCCAGACCTCCACTCCTTCCTGCCCAGCGTTCTCACCACCATAATCAGCCTAAACCAGAACATCAGGATGAATTAATCTTACCCGACTTCCATATGTATGTCAGTCAGCACCAGATGCCCCACCTCCCAGGTCATCCTTCATCCCCTGATAATTCCTCTAATCTGACGCCATCTCCCACCTCTCCCCATGAGCCTTCTAGAATCCATGGTCCATTGTCAGCACACCCCTCCCTTTACCATCCATCACCCCCTTGTGCTTCTCTGACTTACCACTGAAATCTTGCTCTGTGCTGAAGACAATGGATGCCCCATTGCTCTCTCTGAAGTAGTGGTTTCTTTCTCTTCCATACCATTTATACCACTGAACCTAGAGGTAGGGTGCCTTCTCGCACCTCCTAGCCTTTTCTAGATCATTATCTTCCTCTCACTGAAATTCCCAGCTCTGAACTTAACTCAATCAGACCATATTACCACTACCAGCCCCCTTCTGAATGTAGCCCGTAGTCACTCCTCCTTATCTCTTAACCATTTTAGAAACCGGTTCATTATATGGCTCTGGTATTGCTTTTGTCATGATCCTTGGTGACTTTCATTACCCACACAGACAGTTCTTTTATTACTCTGACCTCTTGATTGGAGGTTTCTTGACCTCCCCGCTCTATAATGTTGTCTACTTAATTTCAGCCACCCAGTCCTCAGGACATTTCCTGAATTTGTCATCACCATAATCTTCATTTCAATTATCCTGTCCCCATACTGCACTTCTCTCTGCAACTGACTCACTCTCATGACTCAAAGAATTAATAAACCCCACAGGGACCAGGACGCCATTGATCCTAGCACTCACTCTTCTCTTGTCCTCATTTGCCCTCATCATCAACTTGGATTCCACGGCTGTTTGCCAGGAGGCTTGAGTCCCTTCCCCTCTCCTCCCCCATCATGGCTCCCTGGCCAGACCCCAACCTTGAATTTAATTCTTCTTCTGTGCTCGCATCAGGGTGATTAAACTTAGCTGGAGAGAAACGTGCACAAATGCTGACTCATGTCACTTACCATCATGACCATGACTCTCAAGAGCGTCCTTAAAGCTGCCTGACATCCCTACTACAGTTCCCAATTCCACTTTCTCTCCCATGAATCTAAGTGACATTATACTTTCCTTTTAAAATTCCAACACATCTTTCCTCCCCCCCCCATTGATGTCCCTCCTGAGTGCATAAAAAAACAATAATACCAAAAAATCAGAAGAGAACTTCCTTATTGCTCAGACCACCACATTGACCCTGTCTTTATCCCATTTCTCTTACTCCCACTTTTTTTAACCAGCACTAAAAAGTTACTCCAAACCAATTATTCATGTTTTCTTTTCTTTTCTTTTTTTTTTTAATTGGTATGCCATCTATTTTTCCCTGTAGAATCTAATTTCCAAGACAGTAGAGATTAGGGTTTGTGTGTTGCATTTCTACATCCTGAGCTGCAGAGCAGTGCCTGGTGTGCAGTAGCATGAAAAAAATATTAGCTAATTGTGTAGCCATTACGTTGAACAGGCACAACTCGTGGTGTGTGATCACAAAGCAGCCTTACTCTGTCTCCCACTGTCCTTTTAGAGCCACTCTCATGGTGCTCGTTCTATAGGAACCTCTGAGGGAACTCATGATATTTTGGTCATCCTTCGGTATACAAATCGTTTCCTTGTCACTTTAAGTCACAAAATACTATCTACATGCAGTATATCTTCAACTGAAGTTGACGCCCCTTCCTCTCCTCCAGCCCAGACTGCCCCGTGAACAGAAGGCCCGTGTTTAGAAGGGGTTGGGTTGCCTCCTTCTCTCTGTCTTAGTCTTTTCCATCTTGTTTTCTCAGTTTCCCATATAAGATTCCAATGGCTTCCCCCAACACCCAGTGTTGAAGAAAGTTAGGAAAGAGAGTAAAGAGAGAAGGTAATTGTTTATTGGCGGACACTATGGTGTTAATTTGTCATTGACTCTGAAGTTGTCAAATATTTACAACTAACTCTAATGTGATACTTTCAAGAGTCACTTGGTGTCTCTCTTATGGTATCACAGGCAGGGTGATAGTGTCTCTATGTACTGCTTTCCTCAGATCCTACAGATCCAGTAGTATCTCCAGCTTCTCTCTGCTTAGATTTGCTCACCTCTTTGGACAAGACTTTAGGCCACTCCATGCAGATCTCTCTTGTGTGTAGCCACATGGATCCATAAGAAATATTCATGGTTCCTTCACACTCATAGGCTCCTAAGTGCCTGCTGCCCAACGCAGCGAACAGGCCTCTGTTCTGCCAACTGAGCATGCTGCCAGCCAGACAACCATGGCCTAATAGATAACACTTAATTTGGCCCTTCATGCGTGCCAGCAGCACTTGAAGTGCTTCAAATATATTAACTGATTTAATCCTCAAACACCCATTGCAGTTAAATGTTTCCATCTCATAGATGGGGAACTGAGGCACGTCATTTGTGGCAGGTCCTGCATGGGGGGTTCTAGCTCCATATTTTAGGATGTGATTTCCATTACTTTATTTAGCTTCAGTGGAACCAACTGAACTCATGAACTAACCATTCTAAAGTAGATCATTTCAAAGGTCCTTTGCAGTACATATAATTTAACATTTTTAAATGGTATCACCGCCCCACCCATTCACGGGAAAGAGTAATAATGGCTTTAATTGGTGGTTGTGGTGGTGGCAGTACAAGATTCGAGATGGATTTTCTTGGCCTACATTCCTAGAGGTCGCCCAACGTGATTCTCCTAGCTATGACGTTACAGTTGAGCAGAAGACCCCCACAACATAGATGGCACGTACTCATGGAACTGCAGAGTTATATAACTCTGCCCTGGTCCTACTCACAGATGTTATGTGACCATTCAAACTTGCACCAAACTGCATGCAGAAAACGAAAGCACAGGGCCAGAGAGATTGGACATAAAGGTCTGCTTTGTTTGCTTGCTTGCTTGTTTGTGTTTTAAGTAAATAGTTCAAAACACCCATAAATACTGAGAACATTTTGATGGTTTCCAGATGGAAGGAGGATAGAAAGGGTGGGTAACAAAGGAGGAGAGATTAAGAAATACAAATTCATAATTACAAAACAGTCATGGAGAGGTGAAGTACAGCATGGCGCACAGAATCAATAATACTGTAATAACTAGTAATATGTACTGTGTCAGATGGGCACCAAATTCATCAGGGTGATGACTTCATAAATTATATATATGTCTCATCACTAAGTTGTGCACTCAAAACTAATATATTATATTAACTAACATAATATAATATTGCATGGCAAATGTAATTGAAACTTTTTTAATTGTAAAAAACAAATTCCCAACTGTTTATGTATCCCTGCCCCTGTACAATTCCAACATTCCAACATTGAAAATACCTCAGAAGAGTGGGAAGCAGTGTTAACCCCATGCTAAGTCAACCAGTTTTCTGATACAGAAGAAAGAGGCAATAAACATGAATTTTATGACAGTATTTTGGAACTCCCTCCTTGGGCATCTCCTGCCTAAAAATAAAAGAAACTGGAGAACTCATGTACAAGTTCAGAAAGGTATTTCAATTGGCTTCCTGAACTATGGTCTGGGATGATCACAGACTTTTGGTACCATTTGTTAATGTCCAGCTGAAGAGCATCACCATGATGTAAGAATAAGGGCAGCAGGAGAATATTAAAAGTTTGAATGTTCCTATGCCTCATGTCTTGGAATTTGAAGGCTCTGCAGCACACCTGGAGAGCAAGAGTCCTGTCTGCCAGTCTGCATCTGTGAGCCCAGTATTAAAAGCTGAGAAGAATCTGTTTAAACAAGTATGTAATAGTAAGGTGGCTCTAGAAAGAAAAGGATATCAGGCCCTCACCTCTCTGTCCCCACTACTAATGTCTTAATTCCACCCTGTGGCAGTTATCTCCTAACTCTTGTCTCTGCTTTCAGCCTTCCCTGCTCCTTCCTATCTACACTCAACTTCACAGCCAGAGTCACATTTCTAAGATGCAAATGTGATCATGTCACTTCTCTGCTCAAAAACTGTTGCTCCCCACTGCCTACAGGCTAAAGTCCAAACTCATTAACATGGAAGTCAATGCCCTTGAAAAGCTGGTACTGGTCCACCTTCTGGCCTTACTTCTCAATGTAATATTTCCAAACCCAACACGCTCTCTCCTCTGAGAGCCTTTGCATATGGAGCCCTCTTTTCTAGAATTCCATGCAGTTAGGAGGGGATCCGCTGCAAGAAACAGAAAACTCAGCTCAAACAGGCTTTGACAAGGAAGCTTATGTGTTGGCCCACAGACTGGAAAGTCACGAAGTCAATAGGATTCACATTTGGTTGAACAAAAGGCTCACTGGCATGGCCAAGGGTCTGCTTTCTTGCTCTCTCCTCTGCCTCCTGTGGTGTCTCTTTCAGTAACTGGGAGACTCATCTTAGGGAAACAGGATGAGTATCAGTAGCAACCAGCTCAACGTGGGGTGAGGCATACACACCTTGAAGAGTAGTTTCCGAGAGAAAAATCTGGCTGCTAAAGGGGTAAAGAAGGAAATGAAGTTATAGTGCATCTTTCAAGTTCTAATGTCCCCCATCTCCCAGGCTATGTTAATGCTTTTTTTTTCTTCAAGCTCATCTGGCACAGTTTACATAACTCTTATTAACACTGTGACAACTCATAAAAGTCTTCAAATGGGCCTACTAAGTGTTGACTATTGGACATACATCATTCTACTTAAGAATAATAGCAAAACTTTGAAATAGATATTAGTATGCATGTTTTATTCATGAGAAAACAGCTCTGAGAGGTTAAATAACTCTCCCAAGTTCACACAACTAACAAACTTTCTAACTTCTAAGTTCATATTCCTTGCTCTTCACTATGTAACGAAAGCACATCACCAATATGCACTATATAGCAGTCACCAGAAAGACGCTGAATGGATCATAACACTTACCACCCTGTTATATTTATGGGTCTCTCTTCCACACTAACTATGAAACCCTTATAGAAGGGGATTGTATTTTATTCCAGTTGAGATCCCTAGAGTGTCGTAATTAAAATCATAGGTTTTAGAGACAAACTGACGACATTAATACCTGAGTTTCATCAGTTCCTGTGAGACTTTGGCCAAATGATTTAACCTCTCTATGCCTCAGTTTTCTCATCTATAAAGTGGGGATAATAGTAGTGCCCACATCATGGAGTTGTTATAATTTAATAAGATACAAAAAATCCCAACAACTATGCTCAAAACACCATGAAAAGTGTATTTATCTCAATAAATAACACCTAAAAAGTACTCTTATTAATCTTTAATCCTCTTAGGATAGTGCCTAATACAAAACAAGATAGTCAATGAAATATGATCAGTCATGGGATAGATCCTTACCCTGCAGAAAACTTAACTTGTTCTCAAATATTTCCCATTGTCTTCTAGTTCTAAAAACCCAGAAATATTTTATTGATCTGCAAAGAAGTCTAGGACCTGCTTAACACTGAATAATGACCTTTTGGTGTCCTGAATAGAACACGTGCAAGAGAAGAAAAAAAAATATCATGTCATAGTGAAATGGAAATAAAACATGATTTACAACTCAAGAGATTTCTATTACTAGAGCTGCTTATTTTAACTGTGTGGGACATTGAAGGGGTATCATAGAACGTGAGGTGGAACACAGAACTTGATGACTGAATGAAGATTGGGGAAGACAGAGAAACTGAGGCTTACTCTGTTACTCTTATCTCGGCCAGCACTGTCCATGCCGGAGGCCTTGATTTCCCACCTGCCAATGGGGAAGGGCAACAGCAGACTTTCTCATTGGGTTGATCTGAAGATCGAATGTGTCTTCACACCGAAAGAATAGGCCTGAGCAGGACGGAATCTACCTGACCACTTAACCTGAGGAAGCAGCCACAGCTGTTGTGTAGTCCAACAAGACAGGCTCCTGTGCTTCATTTTAAGGACTTGGGACTTCATCCTAATATGATAAGAAAACACTGAAAAGCTGTGCAAAAGAGTGACATTACACTTGTACTTCATAAATATTTCTCTGATTTTAGTTTACATGAAGACTGTGGAAAGACAACAGTAGCAAAACCAGAAAGGGGTTATTGCAGAAATCTAGGCAAGAAATAATGGGAGATTGGACTAGGGTTGTAGCAATGGGAAAGAAGAAAATACATGAATATGAAACATGTTTGGGAGGTAAAATCAATGTAACTTAGTGACTGGCAAGGTGGGGATTAATGAAGAAAGGAATCAAGGATGATTCTCAGTTATTCTGATTTATCCAACTGGTGAAGGTGGTGTCACTTTTTAAGATAGAATGACTAGAACAATATCAGGGTTAAAAATGATCCTTCTTTTCAGAAATTAAAACAAGACATAGAAAAGACTCTTACCCATTAACTGTTATCATCTGGACTCAAATTTCATTATAAAGCAGGTCTGACATTTTGTATAAGTTATTATGGGATCTAGTCCAGAGAATAAACATGTGAAATTAAAAAAAAAAAAAAATACATGTGGAAAATATATTAAGTCCATTTATTCATTCAGCCAATAGGTTAGGTACTATTCTAGGCCATCAGACAGCTACTATACCTGCACTACACCTGTGAAGAAGAGAGAAGGTCACTGGACTTAGGAAGCTTCTTTTCTAGTGGGAGCGAAATACATAATAAACAAAAAATGGGGTGCGGAGGTATGGTCTGTAAAGTGGTAAAGGACAAATGACCTTTCTGATGGAGCCATTTAAGCTGAGGCCTAAAGAATAGGAGGCAATAACCATTCTTAATCAAGAGAAAGAGCATTCTAAGCAGAGAAAGAGCATTTTTTGTTTTTTCACATGTTTCCTGCATGGTTTGTCTCCTCAGTGATTGTCCACAGGACTCTGAGAAGCTGTAGGAATATGCAGGCGCAGACCCCAGGCCCGGCTTCATCTCCAACGTTGTGGAAAGGGACTGTACATCCTGGGGCAGAGCCCTATGCTCCCCTACACCACCTGGACAGAGGCTGGGGAGAGTGACCTCCCGGGATATCCACGTTGGAAGAAAGAGCTGTCTAAGTAGAGGGAACAGCCAATTCAAAGGTCTGGCGGCAGGAAAAAGCTTATGTTGTTCAGGTCAACCACAGTGCATGATGGGGAGAGTGGCACAAGAAGAAGCTGGAAACGTAGGCAGTTCATACGTGCCTTGTAAACTCAGGCTTGGAGTTGTTTTTTGCTGTAGATATGAAGGGAATTCACAAAAGGGATCAACCCAGGGACATACAAGACCTGTTAGATATGTGGAGTGTTTAAGTTCCTGTAAACATTGACATCTCTGAGACATGCACAGATTTAATTTGCTTTGAGTGTAGTTATAATGCAAATCTTATTAAGAAATAACTATATATATTCAATGTTAAAATGCAAACTGTAGAAACAATCCCTTTAAAATGTCTGTTTTGAATTTGTATGAAAGTGACACTACAGCCAAATGACGTATTTGAGTGAAAACAGTGAGACATATTCCACAAATTCATATGGCTGACTAGTCAACAGAAGATTCAAATTCAAGTGAAGGTGGCCCTATCAATGTAATGTCCGTAAACGTGTAAGGCCTGCATCTATATCGAGTAGTGATGATTGCGATTCAGGAGATGAAGAGTGAAATTTGGAAGAAAAAGAAAATATTCTAAATATAAAACCATTTACCCAAATTGCTGGTATAACTGCTTTAGTTTTAGGAAGACTAGAGCAAACCCTAGGCCTCCTTGTGTTTTGAAACAAGTGCTAAGTGATTTTTTTTTCTTTTTTTAATGATAACCTTAGAACCAAATAGATATGCAAGTCAAAAGATAAAGGACCAAAACTCGAAAAAGGACCAAGAGTGGTTTCTAGCAACAAATGATGAAATGAAAGCATACCTTTCATTATGTATCATAATATCACAAGCACAAAAGTCTAGAATAGATATGCACTGGTCAAAAAGAGCAATATTAGAAACCATATTTTCAAAACCTAAGTCTCGCAAGCATTTCTTGGCCACGTAAGACTTTCTCCACTTAGTGGATAGTGATTCTATGTAAGAAGACAGAATATGAAAAGTGCAAAGTATAGTGGTCTATATGAATAGTGAGTTTGAATAATTATACACTCTGGAAGGCGATGAGTCACCGATGAAATTCAAAGGATGCTGGGATACATGCAATTTATAGCTACAAATGTGCCAGATTGGGAATCACAGTTTACAAGTTATGTGAATCCAATACTGGGTATTTCACCTGCACATGTTAAGTTGAAAAAGAAATACTACTGTTTGCTCACATAGAATTTTATTTAATCCATATCTCAAAGGGTACAAGTTTGCACGTTTAAAGGTTCCCTGGTTGCTGAGTGGAAAATGGACTGTAGGGAAGCACAGGGAAAGTGTGGCAAGTGCTTAAGTCTAAAGTCCAATCCCTATTCTGCTATCTACCTGCCAAAATGACTCGGGAAAGTTACTAAATCCTGACTTAGTTTCTTCATTATGTGAAGACGATTGCAATGGAAGTACAGTGCACAGTTCTGGCACATCCTCGTGGCACATGCTTGATAAAACGTAGCTATTTGCTATTAATATTACATCATCAAGGTCACAGAAAATGTAGGCCCATTGAATGCGCAAGGAGACATGACAAAGTTGCCTATTCAATTCCGCTCCTCTCAGTCTGAGTGGGGAGAGATATCTACCCTTCTACCAAGACGGTACCGTTTATTCCCAGCTTGAGGCAAGTCGGAAGCAGTGGGGAGAAACCAAAGGAAGGAGGAAGGAGGGAGGGGATGCTGGTTTAACAGATTATACTGCACTTTAACACAACATAAATCTCAGAGAACTTGCTTCCTGCCCATTAGCCTGACGTTCTGCTCTCTAAGCTGTCTGTCCAAGTCCTCAAATGTGTCTGGACCATGCATAAGCTTCCTGTTTTCTCTGCTTCTCAGCGAGCTCATCTACCCACATTATTTTCCCTCCATGAAAGCCACCGTGCTCATCTGGAACAACATCAAGCTCTCCGTTTTGTCTGTCACTGGCTAACATTTCAGCTATGTGGTATGAAGATCACTAACTAACAACAAATTGTGTTCTTGCCTACCTGCCAGAGTGGCTGCTGTGATACCAAATTTAATGAAAGATTGCCATCAGGTGTCTAAATGCTTAAGTGACCCGAAGGTCAGAGGATGCTTTATGTGCTGCTGCACAACCTAATGCCAGTCACAGGCTCATAGAGCCAGAGGAAGGACAGCAAACAACGGATACAATGACTAGACTCCTTCCATTGTCTTCCTCAGATTTTTATGCAAAATCTTAAAAACATTAAATGATTTAAAATATTTTCCATGAGAAAGTGTGACATGAAAAGTCACCTTTTTTACAACTCACTATGTGTTGTTAGATCTTCTAAAATTTAAAGTTTTTCTAAAAATTATTATAAAGAATGATTTCTTTCATTCTAAAGGTTTCAACCAAAAATATTACCTCTTTTGAGTGAAAGTGAAATGATATAAAATATTGAAGTGATTTCAACTTTCAGAAAATTACAACCACTTTAATATTTTGTTTAGATTTATATCATTTCCTTTCACTCAGAAGGAATGATTTTTTGGTTAATGCCTTCATTTATTTAGTCGCTATGTATTGAGCACCTACTATGTGCTGAAGTCCAGGGAGAAGCTGTAGAATGAGATAGACAGGGTCCCTACACTCTTAGTTTGCATTTTAGTTGAGGATAAAGAGTTGAAGTAGGAAAGGCTGAGGATAAACAAAAATAAATAAATAAGCAATCTGATTTCAGAGCATGAGAAGTCCTTTGCAGAAAAATAAACAGGGTGAGGACTCAAACCCAGAGGGTAGAGTGCTCAAAAAAGGGTGCCATCCCTCTAAGGAAATGATTCAGATGAAGAGGTTGGTGGGGAAGGAAGGGGTGCTGGTTGAATTTTCTAGGCATTGAGATTTGCAAATGCAAAGGCCCTGGTTGGGAAAGAAATTGTTGTGCTTATAGACCACAAAGGAAGAGACAGGGTACCTAGAGGGGAAAAGTGAATGGGAGAGAGGACCCACAAAGCCTTATGGGTCCTCAGAGGGTTATATCCCAAAATAACCCATTGCCTTTGGACCCAGGCATTCTCAACCACTTGTGCTCAACCTGAGGCAAAAATCTGACTACAAATCAGGTGGCTGTTTTGATGTTTCCTTCTTTGTTGGCTGTGTCCTATGGTTTATCAGACTTACCTATCCAACCTTTTACAAATCCCAGCCAAAGATCCTGGCCTAATTTAGGCCCTGGACTTATCTCACCTGACCCATGGAAGAAGCCCTGGGCTCTGGCTTCCTACTGCGACCCACACCTCCTCCAACCTAACCTTCTTCCACTCTGCTGCTAGTTAGCTTTTTAAGTACCTCTGACTAGAGATACTTAACCCCACCTCTGACTAGGCTCCTCCACCTCAGACACCTTCAAAAGCTCCCCACTGCTCAGATGCTGAATACACAACAGAAGGGCTCTCACAGACTAGTCCCAATTTCCATTTCCTGCTTTACTTCCTTCATTAGTTCCCTAGGGCTGCCCTCTCCAAGTACCTCAGACTGGATGGCTTGAACAACAGAAAATGTATTGTCCCACAGTTCTGGAGGTTAGAAGTCCAAAATCAGGTGTTGATTCCTTTGGGTTGTGAGAGAAGATGTGCCAGGCCCGTCTCTGTGGGTAACAGATGGCCATCTTCTTCCTGTGTCTCTTTAGATCATGTTTGTGTGTGTGTCTGGGTCCAAGGCTCCTCAGATTACAAGGACCCCCATTATATTGGAGTAGCTTCCACCCAAATAACTTGATTACCTCTGTAAAGACCCTATCTCCAAGTAAAATCAATTCGAAGGTGCTAGGGGTTAGGAATTCAACGTATAAATTTGGTGGAAAGAGCAGGGCGGGGACACAATTCAACCTGTAACACCTCCCATCTCATCCTACATTCTGATCTCATTTAATGCTCGGTCCCCCAAATCATCTGGTACTCTCTGACACAACTGGGTGTTTTCCTCATTCTTTCCCCTCTGCATGTGGAATTCCCTTCCTGTCTTACCCAAGTTGGTAAAAATCTTACCAAAAAGGTTATGACCTCTGTAAAGTCTTTTACCATCTAATTCTACACACAGTTCTGCAGCTGGAAGAAATGGCCTCACCTACTTATATTTTTGTTTTGTTTACAACTGGAAGTGCCTCGTGTTTCATTGTAACTAGTTTGGGGCATGTCCACCTTCCCAGATAGAAAGTGGTGAGCTGCTGTACACCCTGCATGTAACAGACCTTCAATAAATGCTGGGTGAAGCATGCTGCAAGGCACTGCTTTCATTCTTAGTCTGTTGGTTTTCTTTCAAAAACATTTTTGTTGGAGACCTTTGACAATGACAAATGGCATTATCAAAATAATGATGGAGACAATGTGATGGATCATGTTGTCAGACTCTGCAGTTTCTTTTATATATGAACTATATATGAGCTTTGTGATTGAAGGAAAATAAAATCTTATCCATTGGATGAGTGATTGGACTAGACAACCTTTAAGTTCTCTTCTACCTCTTGCATGTTATGACAGAACTTTCAGGTGGATTTGAATAGATGCATAATTGCTAACCCATCCCATCCCCCACCCCGTAAATGATATTTTATTACACAGATTTTAAATGAATACAATGAATAATAATCCAACGAGTTAGTCCTTGAATAAAGGAGTTCATGATCAAACAAATCTGATTAAAGCTAAATTCCAAATCTCCCTATTAAAGATGAAAATGATGTCAACCAATTAAGACTTTTTAAATGTGTTCCAACATTTCTCCTTTTTGATTGCAGACACTCCCATATATATAAATATAAAAACACATATATAGAATATATAAATTAACAAAATATTTATTTGCATATAAATGTATATATTTACATATATTATAAAATTCATATGTTATATTTAAATGCAGACAGATATATAGATAACAATATTGCAAACAGGCTTTGCATCTTAAGAAACTAGTGTTTTATGAAACCTACTTTAGAAAAGTGGACCCAGTAATAGTCAATGAATTTAACAACAAATGAGTATGTTTTATTAGAAGTGGCCGTTTATATTCTATTTCTAATACTCTATACTCTATTTTTTCTCCCACTATATACACGTGGATTAGAGGGAGTAATATGGAATTCATTTCTCTACCTAATTTCTCCCTAAAGATGTCATATCAAGAGTCCTGAACCTCTGAAGCCACAGTAAAACTCCTGATTATAATTTTGAGGTAAATTGTTAGCACTTTAGGAAACAGATTCTTGCAATATTTGCTCACCAGACGTTGTCTGTGATTTGAGAAGCCTGCTGCATTAGACCTACATTAGACTCATGAGGATTTTGCAAATGATGATTGTGATGATCACTTTTATGTGTCAATTTGGCTGGCTCCAGTTGGAGGTTATTTAATCAAACACTAATCTAGGTGTCTCTCTGAAAGTGTTTTGTAGATGGGAGGAAAGTCCATGACCAGTTGGCTTTGAGTAAGGCACTTTGTTTTAAATAATCTGGGTAGACCTGATTTCAATCCCTTGAAAGACCTTAATTGTAGGTGCAATTTCTCTGATGAAATATAACTTCTGCCTATGGATAGCATCTTCACTGGAGTTCATGAATTCCAGCTGGCCCTTCCTGATGGATTTTGGAATTGCCTAGAAGGTCCCCACCATAGCATCCATCAATTCATTGCAGTAAATCTCTTCATGTCATCAACCCAAGAAATACTCAAACCTGCAGAGAATTTTTATAAGAGTTTATTTGGGTCCAACTGAGGATAATTGCCAGGAAGTAAGTTCTCAGATATTCCCCTGAGTGTGGTTCTGCCTTAAGGAGTGTGGAAAAGAGGACTGCTCTGGCATTTCAAAGATGGGTTACCCTAGATGCACAAGAACAATGGACAAGTTCTGCTTAAGCCTTTTACTACAGAGGTTACAGGCCTGGGGTGTGACTACCCACCGTGACCTGCTCGGTTAGAAAGGTATGATCACATCGCTCTGTGAGGTTACTTTCAGTTAGATTTGTTACAGTGCCCCTTTTTTGGCCCACAGTATGTATCTCTGACTGAGCTTGTCTGACTAAGCACTGATTTTTATCAAGGTGATGTTTTCTGTGACCACCACCCTTATACTTTTTTTTTTTCTTTTTTGCTCAGGAGCCTCTTCAGGGCAGGGAGAAACCACACTCATCTCCATGGCCCCAGTACCCACCCACAGGATATGGTTGAGTTGAACTCAGTAAATGTACACTGAATGAAATAATAAATAAAGGCCAAAGACATTGCAATGGCATATTTAAATAAGGGGTGTGTGTGTGTGTGTGTGTGTGTGTGTGTGTGTGTGTGTGTATGTGTTTCTTTATGGTTTTTATAATAACCCCCTAAGGTCATATTTTTTGTGGTTTTTCTGATAAAGGAAAATAATTCTATATTTTTCTATAGAATGAAAGAAAAATATATAAAAGCACCGTAAATGCAAGACTTGGTTAATTATTAGGGAAATTACATGGAACAAGCATAACAAACAAAATGGTTTCAAGGGTAATGACACTGTGGCATTTTATGTAATTACAGAATTTTATAACAAAAAGTTTCTTTATCAGTCTTATGATACAATCTCATACTTTTGCAAATGAGGAGGCTGATTTTTTTAAGAAATCATTTTTATCGCACTCTAAAATGCAGGTATGTCATAAGGAAAAACTCAAGAGTTTCAACTGGGGCTGTATTGGTAAGGGAAAAAAAACAGTATAATTTTCATTTTCATATATATGTGTGTGTGTATATATATATATATATATATATATATATATATATGTATATATATATATATATGATAGATATTACATGTGATCATCTACACTCCTAACAAATATGTTCCTCCCTTAACAACAGGTCAAGTGATGATGATGAAGTGAAACAGGGCTATGAGTGTACAAAGGATGGGTACGTGTGGGGGAAGAGAAGGGGGAAGATAAATAAATGTTACTTGCTGAAGAGAAGAGAAATGAGGAAAAAATTCTTAATAGGGGTCTCCTATATGCCAGCCATGGTAATATAGAGAGATAATAAAGTAAGTTATAAGACCTTATATATCATTTAATCTTTACAATCCTGTGAGATAGGTTGTGATATCAATACTTCACAGAGGAGTTCAGATAGGTTGAATAATAAATGGTTTAACAGCTAGTTAGTCAAAGAGGCAGGATTTGAATTCAGGGCTGATGCCAAGGTTGATGCTGTTTTTTACTACATAAATGCTTTCCTTGCATTTTTATCACATTTTATACAGATAAACTCTTTAATAAGTGTTCAGTTTGGGGTCATAAATAATCACACCTATTTCCATCCCTTAAGAAAGAGCAGGAAATTTAGACAGATAGGAGAAAAGTGTCCCCTTTATATTGTAGGTAAAAATAGAAGGGCACTTCACATGTGCAGCCAAATTTGGGCTTCTCAATGCAAAGCCCCAAATCTAGACCTTGGAAAGAGCAACCTGAGGAAGTACACAGACATGCAGATGAGACACCTCTACTTTGGACCCCATGGCTTTTTCCTTATGGGTGGGAAAAGTTGGAACCTGGCCCATCCTTTAGAAATAGGCTTAGACCAAGATCCACATGTGCTAACAGTCCGGAAGATGAAAGCAGAAAACACCTATGCTGTGGGCAGGCAGATGGAAGGGAGAAAGCGGAAATGGGTCACCACGCACATTCTGCACCCTCCTCACAATCTCACCAGTCAGGAAAGCCACACTTGCCCAAAGGTAGAGAAAGATCGGAAGCACACCCCCTGAAACTCTCCTCCAGGAAGTGTGCTGAACCCCACCCACTGCAGCAGCATTTCTCCCGCTGCTGGTCACAGGAATTTCAGGAGTGAGAATTAGTGCCCTTTCTAATATCTTCCCGTGATGTCAGTCAAAACGTAGCAACCTCTCTGGATGGAACTAGAAAAGGAGTGAAGATTAGCATTTTATTTGGGACGATCTGACTCCTGCTTTCATGGGGTACCCCCCCCCCCCCGCCATACCATTGCCTCTGTGAAAAAATGGAGGGCAGCAGAGCTTTTCCTCAGAGAAGGCTCCGAAATTATCAAAACTATACATCAGTTCAACACCAAGGCCAAGTTATAACCACGATTGCTAATTCATTTTCTAGTCTATATACCATCTAAAATTTTGACCAGTAAATTATCCTACATGGTTTATCTCATGGTATTACCAAAAAGAGGAGTTTGCAGGTCCATTTTGCCCCACAGGTCTCACAGGCTTTCACTGTGATCTGTCCCACCATGTCACCAGGATGTCTTTCCCAGAATTCACTAAGGTGTGGATTCTGGATCCTTCTATGCACCATGGCGGTCTGTATACTTTTTGTGGCCTACCCACCTTCATCCCCACCCTAACCAGTTTTCTCAGCATTTCCCTACAACCTGATGGAAATTCTATACTGCTGTCTCCAGACCTCACTGAAATCTGAGGGACTCTGTGAGGCTGCGTGAAGTCCTACCCCTTAAGCACTTCCATCAGCAACAGCTATGGTGCTGCACCCAAGAGGAAAGCCAAGCAACGTTCTGAACCCATCTGCTCTCTTTCTCTCTTCTCTCCCCTCCCCACTCCTCCCCTCCCTCTCTCCCTTTCTCTCTCCATTCCTTTCCTTCTCTCCAATACTGTCTCCCTCTCTCTCTTTCTACAAACTACAGCTTTGCTGACCTCAGCCAGCCAGGCTTCTATGCACTTAAAGCCCATCTTAGGAAACAAAGGAGCAAGTATAACAGCCAGGCTCCGGGAAACATTGGCTATTGGTGACAGGAATGACCAGAAGGAAAACTAAAACTAGTATAGCTAGGGCGGGTTATTGGGGGTCGGGGGAGGACTGTGCAGGCGTTAGGAAACTTGGAATTGTGTGAGCTTCTGCAGAGGACTAGTCTAACAGACTCCGCTGGGACCAGGACTAGTCATGAGAGAGTTTTTCATTCCAGTTGACGTGCACCTTAAAATGGGCAGAGGTACAGTATGTTGACTTTTTGAACATGGGCTACTTTGGGGGAAAAAATGAAACATTTATTATGTTTCTCATATATTACTTGAGGCTAGTACTTTACTTTTTCTTTCTGTATTAAAAAAATTATTTTTAAAATGTTTTTTTATTAGTTTCAGGTGTACAGAACATAGTGATTAGACATTTATATACTTCACAAAGTGATAACCCCAGTAAGTCTATTACCCATCTGACACTGTACACAGTTATTACAATATTATTGACTATATTCCCTATGCTGTACTTTATATCCCAGCGATTATTTTTTTCAATTTCAGTTGACATTCAATATGATTTTATATTAGTTTCAGGTGTACAGTGTAGTGGTTAGACATTTATATAATTTATGAAGTGATGTCCCCCGATAAGTCTAGTACTTTAAAATGCAAAGGGTAAAAAGTTCCACTGGGCTACGGACCACCGGCATTGGAGGGCTGAGCCTTGCATTGTTAGTTTCTGGAATAAAGAAGTAGTGTTAGATTTGCTGCCTAAATTCTGGGACTTCCCATCTCTTCTGAACTACCTGTATGAGGACTGCAGAGGGGCCACCTGCCCTTTCTCTGTCACCCGCCCATGCCCCGCCTTGTTCCCAGTCACCACATGGCTTCAAGTTGGCTCTGGACGATTCTTTAAAAATGTCTTCAGAGGTCACATTAGGTGGTGAACTTATCATACATCAAGTTGACAATGCACTGTAGAATTGTATGCCTGAAACCTATGTAATCCTTGCTAACAGATGTCACCCCAATAAGTCTAACAATAAAAATGAATTTAAAAAAAAAAAAATGTCTTCAAGTCACACTAGGAAAGGGCTTATTATTCTAGGGAGAGAGAGCAAAACCAGTAACAATGAGCATGCAGTAGTCACGAGGGAGGGAAGGATAGCAAGATTAGATAGAATCTGACTTAACTTCAGGTGCTGACTATACCGTGAAGGGCTGTGACTGCAGATTTTATTTAGTAGGCAAGGGGGAACCATGAAAACCTTTAGGTGTGTGAGTAACTGAACCAAGTCTAGGGGAAAATCTTAATGATCTGAAACAGTCCTCTGTAGAAGCTCACAATGGATGTGATTTCAAAATAATTCAAAATCAATTAAATTCTACTGCAAACAAAATTGCAGTGATACAAATCATAAAATTCTATCTTTTAAAATAAAGTCAAACAAATGGGGGTGCTTGCATAATTAATGCTGTGTCACAGAGACAGCACCATCCTTTTCAGTCACCACCTGCCCTGATGCTTCAATTACTAAAGAGGGGAGAGCTGGAAGAGAATGTCCAGTGTAGGTATAGACACCACCCAAACCTACAGATGCCCGCTGGTTCTTCTGTGAGAGAGCCAAAAGCCTTTACAATATGCCAATGTGGTTGGGGACCTGGTCTACATCTTTTCTACCAACTAGTTAACCAGTAGAACATAGTAAGCAATGTCCCCCTTCCATTACTTTTACCTATTGTAAGTATCCAGTGTTATTTGATTCCCAGCTGCAGTTACTAACTGGCTCCTCAGAACAATTATGAACAGTCCTTTGGGCATTATCACCTCAAAAGCTTTAAATATAGATTCTGCCCTAGTTCTCAAAGGGTGGTCCTTCAAGCCAGCAGCATCAAAGTCACCTGGGAGCTTGCACCAAAGGCAGAATTTCAACCCTGACCCATGCCTGCTAAATCAGATCCTGCAATTTGACAAGACATTCAGGTCGTGTGTCTAGACTTTGAAGTTTGAGAAATAGTGCACTTTGTCTTGTTCTTAGGAAATGCCTGGAAAAGAACCAATTCTCAGTGTATCATATTAAATAAACACTTCCTTAAATTTTGAGATATTAGCAAAATTATATTTAAAAATGGGCAAACTGTAATGTGCATTTGCTCATGTGGAATCTAAAGAACAAAATAAACAAACAAAACAGAAATAAATTCATAGACACAGAGAACACATTGATGGTTGCCAGATTGGGAGTGGAGGGGGAGACAAAAGGATTCGAAGTACAAATTGGTTGTTACGAAGCAGTCATGGAAATGTAGAGTATAACATAAGAAATACAGTCAATAATATTGTAATAACTATGCATGGTGTCACATGGGTACTAGATTTATCGGGGTGAGAGATGGATGGGGTTGGGGGACAGGGTGAAAAAGATGAAGGAATTAAAAAACACAAATTGGTAGTTATACAACAGTGATGGGAATGTAAAGTAAAGCATAGGGAGTATAATCAATAACATGGTAGTAACTATGTACAGTGCCAGGTGAGTATTAAACTAGTTAGAGGGATTGCTTCTTAAATTATATAAATGTCTGACTACTATGCTGTACACCTGAAATTAATATAAAATAATACTGAATGACAACTGTAATTGAAAACGTTAAAAAGATGGGAAAATGTAAAAGGGAATAGGAGATTCAAATTTTCAGGTATAAAACAAGTAAGTCATGGGGATGCAACGTACAGCAGAGGGAATTTAGTCAATGACATTGTGATAGGATGATACAGTGTCAGGTGGTTGTTGGACTTATGATAGTGATCACTTTTTTAGGTATATGAATATTGAATAACTGTGTTGCACACCTGAAATGAATATAATATTATATGCCAGGTATATTTTAATAAAAATCTTAAAAATAATAAAATTAAAATGAGCAAACTTTTTCTATATTGGGGGATATCCTTCACTTCTGAGTGGTAAGAATTAAATGAGACAATTACATGTAAAGCACTTACCCAGGCCATTACATTTAAAGCACTTAGAGTGGCTATTACATAGTTGGCTTATTAAATGTTAGTTAATACCATCATTACCTGGGTTGTTATGCCAATTGGTTTCTTTAGCCATACAGATGTAATCTCAGGGTGTAGGTCAATGCGTTCCAGTATAACTTGGTTGAATTTTGCTTCCATTGTAGAGCAATTATTTACAACAACAAAAAAGTGGGAAAGGTGATGGAAAATGTGAACTTTTTTCTGATAGCAGATGAGCCTTCGTGTGAGAAATACAATTATTGTGGTCATCTCATAGAACATTTCTTACATGACCACTGGATATATGGGAAAATCCAGAGTCCAGGGAAGATAGACACATACAAGAGTTGTCCAGAAAAATCCAGCCATCGGTGCCTCTATTTTTCACAGAGCGTGGCTGGATACTTTCCGGACAGCCCTGGTGTGTTCTATGCAGCATCGTGCTAGAGGGTAAAAGTAGGGAATGGGAGTGTGGGGAAATCAACTGAAGTGAATTCTAATTTTCAGTCATTTCCTCATCCATTTTACTTTTTTAAATTTCATTAAAAGAAGATACAAAAAAAAAAAAAAAAACAAACAAACCAACTGTGTTGAAGAACTAGACATTTCCAGTTTTTGAACTGATACTTGGAGGACTTACAGAAAAATGAAGTACGTGGTTTAATTGTCCCTTTGTCACTTGGGGGTGGGGTGCATGATAAGATTCCCTTCAGCAGCCTATTGACTCTTTCAACCTTGCCTCTTGAAACCTTTCTGAACACAGGAGCTGATACTGCAGGTTTTATATTTATAATGATTAATTAATTCTGCACTAAGCAATGTTCTTGACTGCAAGAACAAAATCCACTTTAGAAAGCCTAAATGACAGCTTGCCTAAAATAATTAACACCCACGCTGATAGAATTGAAATGTTCTTACTCTACACAGGCAGATTTCAGAAATTTAATTACTAGTATTTCTAATTGTTCTAGAATTATAATAATAATATTAAGGATAGTTTGAAAAGCAATGATGTAGCTTAAAAATATCAAGCAAGGGACATATCATGAAGAAATAACTTGTGTATGTGGATACACCTAAAATTCTTACATACAACCCAGGCACAAATGTTGTATTTTGGTTGGAGGAACATAAAACATAAAAATGGAGCAGACTGTGGTCCAAGTTTGGGGAAGGAAGATGCTCTTGGAACACCAGTGTGACTCTCTGGAACTATTAAACACTCCAGTGAAGTATTACGTAACTGCGGCCTCTGAGAGTCAGAGGCTAACGTGTTCGGGAAGCTCCTTGGTGCTGTCACATTTATTACCTAGTTCGTGGTGAAACGGAAAACCTCCCAATTTGAAAGTTCCAACATCTAGTCCACGTGACATGAGTAAATAGAAGAGGCAGGAGCATGTGATAGTCTCTTGCCTTTTCTCATGAACTTCTCAGTAAAGTTCATACAATCACTACCCAAGTGGGGGCTCTCAACCAAAGCAAATGCCACGCAGTGCCTGGCTCATTACGTCTCCTTAAAGTGACAGCACTGCTGACAGAAGACTTCGACGGCACCCTCACAGCTCTCGTTCCCCCACCTCCTCGTTTTGTGATCCCTAAATAGCTGGTAAGTTAATTCTAAACATTCCCTTCTTCCCCGCCATGAAATCCTAACTACCTTTTGAAGAATTTGCTTATCCAAAGGCAAAAGTAACGAAGTTCCTATTTTGAGTGCACAAATCATTTTTTAAAGGTAAAACACATTCGACTTTCTTTTCTTTGTAGATTTAGCATGGGTAGTCCCAAATTCCATTGGTAAGACTAATTCATAAAATCTTGGATCACATTTCTTTTCTTTTTTGTTATCCAGGGGCAATCTTGCTGTGGCTACCAAATTCAATACTCTCTATAGTTTGGCAGATCCTTGAAGATGACAGAGGAAGTATCTAGAGCTACACTATCCAGTGTGGTAGCCACTGGCCTCATGTGGATCTCAAGCACCTGAAATCTGGCTAGTCCCAAATGAGATGTGCTGTAATTGTAAGATATATACAGGCCGTCCAAGTCTGAATGAAAATAAAAGGAAACTGCCTCATTAGCATTTTCATATGGATTACATTTTTAACTAAAAATATTTTTAATATATTGGGTTGAAGATATTACTAAAAAATAATTTACCTAGTTTCTTTTTACTTTTTTAAACATAGCTGTTAGACAATTTTAAATCCCAAACATCTCATATCTCTAGCTTGCATCAGATTCCCATCGGACACTGCTGGTCTGGGGAAAGCTACACATCAGCAGTTTACAAAATACGTGTTCGTATGCTCTTTGTATGGAAAGAGAGTAGGCTTTGGAAACTGAGAACTATGATTTATACTCCCTTTTGGGGATTTTCTATGAATGAAAAACAGGATGCTAACCTCTCAGAGTTACTGTAAACACTGACTGATTATACTGTTAATGGGCCGAATGTGGTGCCTGGCAACGCTGCCCAAGAAAGAGCATGGACTTGCCTAGTGAGACAGAGTGACATCTTCGAATACACTCCTTATCCCAGCAGCCTGGTATGGGCCAGGCAACCTCCAAGCCTTGATTTTTTTCACCATAAAGTAAAAGTGATGCTCTGGCCTTGCAAGGTCATGATGGTCACAGCCAATGTTCAACAAGTAGAGGCCATTGTTAATACATTCTCAATAAATATGAATTATAGTCCCTTGTCTTTCTACCACTTACTCCTCAGCGGTGCCAGGGACTGTTTAAAAAAAAAATCCAGGTACGTTTTACATGTAACCGTCCTCACCACCACAATAATATTAGTAGCTAAAGCTCGCAGAGACTGGGTCAGCCATTCAACCAAGTGCCTGATCCGTGTCATCTCACAGAGTCACGATGCACTCTGATAAGGACAACTGAGCCACCAAGCATTATTAGCTGCATTTAATGGCTGTGGAACTTGGGGCTCAGAGAGGCCAAATAACACTCCAAAGTCACACAAGTAGCCGCAGAGCGGAGTGTCAAATCCATGGGTCCACGCCAGTCCCTCACCACCACAACCCTGAGTGTGCCTGCACCTGCGTTCCCTTCACGGCTCCCTTCGTCCCCATCTTCTTGCTGTTCCCGTCTTTTCCTTCCCTCCCACCCTATTCTTGCTTCCCTTATGCCCCCTTGTCTTTCATTCTCTCTTCGCTTCACCCACTTTTAAGATGCCAGCTTACATACGAAATACAAGGTTTTCTCCCAGCAATGTCTTGTCCTGTGTATTAAAGAACTGTGCTTTAAAAAACAATTTTAAAGCATCTCCACCAAAACCGTCTCTGCCTGTGATGTTGTGTTGGCACTTTTAGCTTTGAATTGAGGTCAGGGGTGCTCCCCTCTGGTCCCCGCTCCTCTAACGTGTTCATCAGTGAGTCAGTGCCCGCTCAGAGGTGCCTCCTCAGGGCTGCAGCTGGGAACTGCCGGAGGTCTACAGCACGGCTGCCAGAGTCCAAACGGACCAGGATATAAATTACGTCACGTGATAAATCATGGGATTCAGTTCTCACCCTCACTGTGGACGTCATCTAGTCCAGCTCTCTATGGTTTACGTAAAAGAAAATTCTATCCCAGAGAGAGTTCGAATTGATTTTGATTTTCACACAAGTCTTTAGCCACTAAGGTCTAGATCCAATCCACCGTTCTTTGTCCTACACGAGTCTATACTCATCTATATGCCAGACTTGTTTATCTTTCATTAGTAGCTGAAACTCTACTGTAAAATACAAAGTTGCATTGCAGAAAAGAAAAGTCAGGGAAAGCAAAGCAATATTAAGGTTTTTGTGGCTGCATCCCATTGTTACTTTTTTTTCATCCGCTCACCTATATCTCTTGACCTTGTTTTAAAGTGTCCCCATGTCCAGTCAAGCTTTTCTTGGCTCAACACTTCAGTGCAGAAGAGAGCATGTTGACTTACACTCTGCGCTTGACCTCCCAGCACCCCATGGAAGACTAAGTTTCCGCGCTGCAGATCCAGCCGGGCCGAAGTTGTACCAATCAAACCGAAGATATGCAGTCGTTTGGCTGACTTCTCAGTTGCACCCCTCTCCTCCCAGAGAGTTAAGCCCTTGGTATTAGCTATTACTGTTCTACTTAAGGACCAGAGCTTCAAAAATCGTTTCAAAAATCACTCTGGGAAGGCAGGCAAAGCTGAATGAAACCATCTGAGTTTTTCTGACGCAACCTTCCTAATAATTTCTCCATCTACCTCTAATAAAGCTTTTCGCACTTGCAAATGTACTTTCTGTTTATCTACCCTCAATAGCCATGAGTCACTGCACACCACCAGGGAAGGGTAATTATACTTATAAATGTCTTCACAATGTAAATCTTTTCAATCTGAGAGAACATTTACAAACTCTTCTTTGGGAGCTTATCCCCACCACGTTTTATACAATTCCCCCCACCCCACCATTACGTGTTACATTCCAGAATCAATTCTTGTTGTTACTGTCTGCTAAAGAAGGTAGCAGAAATGATCGTTTCTTGTTCTATATCCTGAGCATGCCAATGAGAAATGAAGTACAAATTTATTAACCTTGACCAGACTATAATAAATTTGATGGAAATAATGTTAATTTGGAGCAACCACAGTCCACATTGACATCCCTCTACTCTCAGAGGCCGGTTACCAGTCCTTCTGATCCACATCTCGAGCGAGGTAACCTAAATCTTTCCCATCTCGTGGGGTCATTTGTTCTTAGGTGAGGTAGATGTGTATTCCAGTTATGCTTTGTGGTGACTGAACAGAAAGAAATCATTGGCATCATTATCTTCAAAGGCTATCTATCAGTGGAGTATCGTCTATACCCAGCAGGCCCCTGGGCATCATATAAAACCAGATAAGCAGATGTGGTCCTGCCCTCCAAGAGCTTAAGTAGCTTCTGTGTGGTTGATACATCACTCGGTTATATAACATAAAAATAATGAGTTTTAGCAACACATTTATGCAATTTCTGTTCAGGTAGCAAATCCTATAGAAAGGTGCAGAGTACTTTCCTAAGAGGGAATGTTTCTAAAACTTCTGTTGACTACCATTTTCCTTGAAGACTGAGCCATAAATTGAACTTGAATTATCACTTGGTGCTTGTCAATGATTTCTACCTCTATCATCAATCGGATTATGGTTCAAGGATGCAGGTTTCTGAGGGACATGGGGTAGATGTCCCAGGGAATAAATACTGTACAATAGATCAGGCATATTCTTTCTATAAAAGAGAGAGAATGGGTTAATTAAAAAGAAATAGATCTCTATTTCTCCTATAACCCCAAACATAACAGACTGTGTTTGAGTGTCTTCCCTTTGAGAGGAAATCACTCTTGGATGCCACCTGCATGTTAAAGGACTTCCAATTTCCCTCTTCTAAATTCTTTCTCAGTTATTTCTCGAGAGCTCCACATGGGTCACATATCTATATGAAGAGTTTTATTGTACTACAGCTGATGAATTGAAATCTTGTTTTCCTAGGAGCTTCTCCCACTCTTGTTGCCTCCAATGTCCTCAGCAGTATCAAAGATGTATGAGGGCAGTCCAGAAAGTATCCAGCCATATAGTATGAAAAACAGAGGCATTTGTGGCTGGATTTTTTCCGGACTGCCCTCGTACACCTGTGGGTCAGAGGTAGGGTACTCATCCTTCCCAGATTGTGAGCTGAGTGAGGGGCTGAGAAGTGCCACAACAGCACCATGATCCCCTTGGGCCTCATGGCAGTGGAGGGGCCACACCATGTTTGACACAGAAATGAAGAGAAGCCTGACCTTCCTGAGCTGTCGCACAAAGCAGCAGCTCTGAAATAGTGCTGTCTGAGCCCAGACATCCCAGAAGTCGCTCACAAATCAACAAAAACTAGTCAGCGAAGCAGAACCCAACACACTCGGGAGAGGCGTTTCCCCTCTGCCCCCCACCCTCTCTCTACCTCCTCTATGGAAAAGAGATGCCTGGCTCCTGAACCACCAGGCACAGCCAGGCAGATTTCCCAGGAAATGGCAGAATCATTGCTAACCTTTCTGAGTACCTGATTTAAGCCAGGTATTGTTCTCAGTGCCTGGTGGGTTCAAATCCTGACTCTTTCTCTAGCTATGTGACTTGAGGTTAAACTCCTCTCTGCCTCAGTTTCCTCAGTGGCAAAATGGGGTGGTGATCATGATAATAATAATAATATCATCTATGGTCTAGGGTTACTCTGAGAACTAAAAGATTCAGACATAAAGCACTTAGCATACTGCCTGGCATAATAAGCATGATATTGTTTGTAGTAGTTATTAATGCCTTCCCAAACCTATATTATTCTCAATTTGCAGAAACCAAAGGACAGAGAGGTGATGGACTTGTATGAGGTGACCCAACTAGCAAGGGAGTCAAAGTCAGAGGTTCCAGAACCAAGGCTCGAGCTTGTGGCCACCACCCTCTCGACCCGCTGTGCGTGCTTAACAATTCGAATCTGCAGGTTACCCACGAAGAGTCTTCTAAAATTCACATTCAAGCCTCCCACTTGATAATCTCCAGATGTCTTCTATCAGAGGCGACAAGGAATAGTAAGCAAGGAGCCAGGTACACCAAAGCCTCTAGCAGGGCCCTCTGCAAAGATGCCTTCTCCTCTCCTGCATTCGCTCTTAAAATTCAAGTAACTTGTGCTCCATCCTTACGTCACCAGGAATCACCAGTGACCGTTCCTCTCTGATTGTTGTGTTGTGTTGTTAGCCTCCGGTGCTAATGCTGCCTTCGCTTCCCATTTCTCCACTGCAGCGGGACACCTGCCCGTAATTTTCTCTTTTGCACTTTACTCCATCAAAAACACACTATTATCAAAGCTCTGAAGCAGAAAACTCGGGCAGTGCAGCCCTCCCCCTAGTGGCCATGCGGGGAATATCTTGAAACTGCCTGGTTACCAATGAACTCCTTTCTTGTTAAAACCCAGGAACTTCTTTTACAGTTATTACTCAGAGAAGTAGACGAGTGTGGAATGTCAAACAATGAGGATGAAACTGGGTTCTGATGCTTCCTAAGAGCCCAGGCACTTCACTCATCTGGAGGATGAGTGGATTTAACAAGACGGAGGCAGAGGAGGACCAGAAAACTCGAATTTACAAGGGAGGCCCTTGGGGTGCATTCAAGGTCTCTGAGGCTAAAGGGAACCAGTCGCATTGGGAGGGAGGTAGAAAATAAAGGAAGGCTAGTGAGACTGGAATGCAGAGAAGAGAGAATTAGCAGGGCCAACACTTCCTGGGTTCTTCTAGGCAGAGTTTAGGATTGGGGGTTTTGTCTAAAAGCAATGAGAAGCAATTCAAGGTCTTCCATCAAGGCAGTGACATTATCGAACTAGAATTTTTAGCAGATGCCATATATATCTAGTCACGCTGTCTTAGAGGTAGGAGTTACTCCCAATTAAGTGGTTTTGTTTTCTCCATTATCTTTATTTCATATTCCTGGACATGGATGAGACTAAACCAGTAGCAGTAGAGACCGACTCTCTTAACAGAGAGGAAGAGAGATGCTTTTACTGGGAAGCAAGGGGTATTTCTGAGTCGGCGTTCCCTACTGGGTAGATGTCAGCTCCATCTGAAACTGACTGAAGTTACTTAGCAGAACACCACGTTTATAAATGCCTTGGCTCTCTTCCCCTCTGTGAAGGGAAGAACAATAAATGTTTCTCTGTGGTTATAATACATTTCTTTCTCCATTTGCTTATCCAAATGGTGTGGGAGTCCCAGCAAAGCCTGGAATATAATGTTGCCAAAGCTCTACGCACCCTGCAGGCCCTTCCCCCATGAAACCTTCCTGGCTGTGATCTGCCTCATTCTTGTCTTCTCTCCTATAGTTACTGACATCACTACCTGGAATCTAACAGACAAACCTTACTTAACTGTCAAAAGAGAAGCCATGAGTTCCCTTCCCTGCTCTCCCACCTGCTCATGTCACGTGGAAATAAATGCAATGATGGGAGCGATACATCTACAAGCCAAGGAATGCCAAGGACTGTCAACAGACCACCAGAAGTGAGGTGAGAGGCATGCAACAGATTCTCCTTCACAGTGCCCCAAAGGGGCCACCCCTACTGACACATGGATCTTGGACTTCTAGTCTACAGAACTGTAAGACAATGAAATTCTGTTGTTTAAACCATCCAAATTATAGTACTTTGTAAAGGCAGCTTTAGCAAACTAATAGAGCTTTCGGTCTCAGTCTTCCATATCTGAGGAAACATCACCACACTTTTCCAAAAAACCAAGGTTAAAAAGTTAAGAATCATCCTTGAGTGGTCAGTTCTTTTGGCACCCTGCCCTCCTGTTTAAACCATGCATGATCAATCACCTCATCAATGGGCAGCATTGCCCACTTCCTTTCATTTCTATCACTATATCCTAATTTAAGCCTCCATTACTTCTTATCTAGACTATTGCAAAAGATTATGTTATTTTCCCGATTTCCTTTTTAAAACTTTCCATTGGGTCCAATCACATTTAAAATGAAACCTGAATTCTACTCGATGGCCTCCTGGGCCCCCCATCACCTCGCCCTGCCCACCTCTCTGGCCTCCTCTCCTATTCACCTCATTCCCCATGCTTCAGCACTTCTCTGTTTCTAAAAACCACCAAGTCTCTTCCCACCTCAGGGCCTCTTGGCACTCGCTGTTCTTTTCTGTCTGGAATGCTCTTCATCCAGACATTTGCATGGCTGGCCTCTTCTTGTCTTTCGGACCTCTCAGCTCAAACGCTCTCCAAGTCTTCGGTCAGGCACTCCCTGACTACCTAATTAGTAGTAATCCCTCAGTACCTCACTATCATGTCATCGCTTCATTTTCTTGGTACATTCTATTACTTGCTATTTTATTTTTGGTCAATTGAAAATATTGATGGAACTTCTACACTATGTTGAGAATTCTTCCAGGCACTGTGGACTACAGTGGTGAAATGACAAAGTCGTTCTCAAGGAGTTTATATTTCAATGGGGCAAGGTAGATATCTTACTTCTCCATACCTGATGTTTTTCTGCTTTGATCATTTTTTAAATTATCTGCCCAATCCACCCCTCCTCCAACTAGAAGGTAAACCAAGGATGTCCAATCTTTTGGCCTCCCTGGGCCACCTTGGAAGAATTGTCTTGGGCCACACAGAAAATATGCTAACACTAATGATAGCTGATGAGTTAAGAAAAAAAGTAAAAAAAAAAAAAGGTCACCAAAAATTCTCATAACGTTTTAAGAATTCTATTGAGCCACATTCAAAGCCATCCTGGGCCACATGTGGCTCACAGGCCGTGGGTTGGACAGCTTGATATAAACCAATAAGACATAGAGGCATTTTTTTTTCCTTTTTCATCTCTGTATCTTGAAGGCCTTAAGTAGACTCCGGAAAAGTTTTATTTGAATAAAAATACTAAAAAAAAAATGAAGAATGATACTGTAATGACAATATGGCATGTAAACTTATAGCTCAACTCTATCATTGAGCACACCAGTTTGCAAAACTGAGTCTTAGTGAACTCATCTGTAATTATGCGAATAATGACAACTACCTTCAGGGTTATTGTATGCATAAAAGAGGACCTTGTTTGTAATATTCTGCAGTGTCTCACACACGAGAGGTACACAATAAATAATTAATTTAAATTTAAGAAAGTAATTCAGAGCCTTTCTTTGAAACCCCAAAATTATGACTGGGTTCTCAGGTAGATGTTTAGATTTAACTAGAACCTTAATTTCTCAGACACCTCCCCTTCCTCCACACTCCCATACAATCTCTTTCTTGCAGAACTTGTGGTTTTCTAGTTTAAACCATGGGTATTCAGACACATACATCATCTCTAATAAGAAAGATCCATTTATTTTTACAAAGAATCACATGCAGATTTGTATTAATTAACTATTTCTGTTGGTCACAGACCATCTCTTCAACACCACTGACCTCCTCTTTGGAAGAAGAAATAACTTGCCCATCATTTGGCTGCCATAGAGCCTACTCATCACTGCTACATGAAAACTCCTTCTCAGTTCTGGGTACCATGTTGGTGCTCAGTCACCAAATACTTGTCAGTGGAGTGGGACTGACTGTCATAGGCAACCTCTCAGATATCTCTTAACACCTCATGATATTTCTGAACTCATGTAATTTCCTCCCCTTGAGTGCTAGCTGAACCTAGTGATTCTCATCTAAAGAAGAGAATACTGCACAAGTAATGGTATGTCACTTTCAATGTTAGGTTATAAAAAGACTAAGACTTCATCTTGCTTTCTCTGTCTGTCTCTGTTTGTCTCTGTCTGTCTCTGTATTTCTCTCTTTCACTCTGTCATTTCTCTTATAGCCCCCATTCTGGGACAGACAAGCTGCCATGTTGGGTAGGCCTAAGGATAGGCCCAGATGCATGAAACTGATGTCCTCAACCGACATTCAGCTAAGATCTGAGGCCTTCCCACAGCCATGTGAGTGCACTTGGCAGTGGATAGTCTCAGACCTGTCAATAGGCATGTGAATGAACATGGAAGGGGAGCCTCCTCCAGTTGAGCTTTGAGATGACTGCAGTACCAATACATACGTTGATGTCAGCCTTGTGAGAGATCCTCAGTCCGGGGTATCAACTAATCCATCCGTAGATTCCTAACCCACAGTCACTCTGAGATAATGAACATATGTTGTTGTTTTAAGCCATTAAGTTTAGGGATAACTTGTTACTCAGCAACTGATAACTAATACGCTGATGTAGGGTGCTTGGTAGTGACTCAATAAATGCACTTGGTGGTGGCTCAGTATATATGCTTGGAGTAACCAAATGAATATCTTCTGATTCTTTACTGACAGTTAAGATGAAATCAGAGATTTATAAAAGCAACTTCTCTTACTTTAATCTGAACCTACAGAAACATAAATATAGGAATCAGATATTTTTATTCAATTGAAAAAAATTTATGACACTATGTCAGAAAGTGAGTATGATATAGTTCCTGACTCTGGAATGGACCTTCCAATCTAGAAGACACACACCCGTCTTCCTCTCACTCATGGCTGTCTCTCTGTAGAGAATTCTGGGTGTAACAGGATTTAATAAATCTGATTATTTCTTTTTAAATATCAAGCCAGGCAAATCTCTCTAAAATTCCTGGCTTTCCATTGACTAGTGAAGATATCTGGAGGAAGTAATTAAATCTCTCCAAGTCTCAATTTCTTCAATAGCAAAATAAGCATCGTGATAAGGTTTCACATGTTAAGGTCATACATAATTAGTAATCTAAATAAACTAAACAACATTATGGTTTCACTTACCAATCTCCCCACAACAGGATCATTAGATGGAAAATATAGAGAGAAGATCAATTATAAGGATCCCACAGAAAAGCAAGTGATTTGTGTTGAAAAAGTGCAGGAATTCCTGATGGAGCACATCTACAACCAAAATCATGACGTCCATCACAGACTTTTTATCCACATCCCCCAAATACATGTGGGAGCAGGAATCACTGACCATTTGAGAAAAAATAAACTTGAAACATAACCTTGCAAAGCAGATAATAAACATAAGAAATGTGTAAACCTGAGAAATGGGATAGGATGAAATGGAAAGATAGAAATACATAAGTAAAAGAGGCTTTATGAATTCAGAGTTCATCTGAAACCCTTAAAACAAGTCTAGAAAAGGCAAAACTATTATGAAATTTATATATCAAAATGTGTATCTTTTGGTTTCTGGGTGCCCATTTACATTTAGTTGGCACACAATTCTAACAAATGTGGAAATTTAATTTTTTAGTTTTCCCTAGATTGGGCTCAAATAGTTGCATAGTGAGGCAAGCTGAGAGTGAAGGAAAGCACTAGTCTGATTGAAAGACACATGACAGTAGAGTACACAAAAGACCCCCAAAATAATTAGAGCAATCTGAGGCCATTTAATGAAGAGAAAGAAATTCTTATATACCTGAATGGCATCAAAGTATGCATTGGTATTTTATAGATGTGCATAAGTATTCTGATTAAACTGAATCTTTCCTAAGATGCAAAAAATGGTGTTTCACATTTTATCTTCCTAAATTTAAAAGTGTGCCATAAATTTTTGTATTGTTTTTTGGCATAAATATTACCTATGATGGCACATTTCAGTCATCCATTGAATTTAAACATAAATTCCTCTAACTTAGTGACAGTAGGTAAATAAAATATTAAATAAATGGATATAAATGGTCCCCAGACACCTAATAAATCATTGAGGGACACTTGGCTGTGTGAAGTAGGCCCTAACCTTTGATGCTGACATCCAGAAAGACAGGTATGCCTATACTCTGCATTTCCCTTGGGACCGTTCTGCAGTTTGACATATTAATATGACCACTTGAGTAATTAGGTTCAAAGTACAGTACCTGGGTTTTTCTTTCTATGTGTAGTGACACGAAATAGGGACACTCTGATTACGTTTTTTATAGTCTCACACTGTACTTTCCTAGTATAGACAGAGTCCCTCAGTCAATTTTCTCTGTGTTGTCAATTGTCCTATTTGCAAGACTTATAACCAATAGATACTTTCCCAATATTTTTCTCCCCAGTGGTTCTTTAGGGGCCTCACACTGTAAGGAAACATTCTGTTCTGTGTATTCTCTGCTTGCTCCTACAGATTCACCCTTCACTGTGCTCTGAGACACAGAAGGCTGACCACTAAAGACTGCCCCAATATGTCCCCTTGTTCTCTGGCTTCTGGATAGAGTAGCCATGAAAGATGGTAGCAAGAGACCAAAGAGTGGGAGGAGAGGAAGACAGGCATTTTATTTCCCTAGTTTACTCACTGCAGACCAATTGTTAGAAGCAGCTTCCTTCCCTCCTTTCTTCCCTCCCGTTTATTTATTTACTTACTTATTTCTATTCACTTTATTTGCACATAATAAAACCTCTTTTACTTGTACTATTCAATTAGATTTAACAGATGTATACCCCTGTGTAATCACCACCATACTAAAGAAAAAAAAAAAAAACATGAGAAGAGGAGGGTGGGGCCCAAGATGGTGGATTAGGTAAACGCTATGCCTATTGCAACCCAGGATTACATCAAAATTACAAATAAATTATAAAACAATCAACCTCAAGAATCGTATGAAGACTAGCTGAACAAAAACCTTATAATCGAGGATACAAAGAAGAGGCCACATACAAAGAAGACTGGTAAGAAGGGTAGAGACACAAAACAGGCTGACCCCAAACTCACAAATAGTGGTTGAACACTGGGAAAGATACCTCAGTGGTGGAGGTCTCCCTGGAAGAGGAATGAACCCCAACCCCACACTGGGCATCCCAGCCCAGGAATCCTATCCCAGGAACAGGAGTGTTCCCACAACATCTGGCAGTGAAAATCAGCAAAGACTCTGTCTATTCCAGTGAGATGGAAGAAAGCTGAGATGGAAGTATGCACTCTTAAAGGGCCCCACAAACAGACTCATTCACTTACAAACTTATCCAAAGAAATCTGAAACACTAATTGAAAAAGACACAAGCACTCATATGTTTACTGCGACATTATTCACATTAGCCAAGATATGGAAACAATCAAGATGCCCATCAATAGACAACTGAATAAAGAAATTGTGGTACATACAAGGAGTGACAAGTTTGAGAATTCT
Organism: Lyroderma lyra; assembly: GCA_004026885.1. NCBI lineage: Eukaryota > Metazoa > Chordata > Mammalia > Chiroptera > Megadermatidae > Lyroderma > Lyroderma lyra. Next base: position 137,583 of record PVJL010001411.1, read on the forward strand.
CCCCAGAAAAAGTGCTACATACCTCACTGCAGAATATCACTACAGTCACCCTTAGGAAGCTATGCACTGATGCCCACCCTCTAAAGCAATTTTCGAACTCTTTCTGGAATGGTCATCAGAGCTGTCATCGTATAACACTTGATGTCCTCAATGTCATCAAAACATCTTCCTTTAACTATTTCCTTTACCACAGGTTAAAAAAAAAAAAAGTCACTGGGGGCCAGATCAGGTTAGTAGGGAGGGTGTTCCAATACAGTTATTTGTTCACTGGCTAAAAACTCCCTCACAGACAGTGTCCCGTGAGCAGGTGCACTGGTGTGATGCAAGAGCCATCAGTTGTTGGCGAAAAGTTCAGGTCATTTTTATCTTACGTTTTTATGCAGCCTTTTCAGCAGTTCCAAATAGTAAACTTGGTTGACTATTTGTTCAGTTGGTACAAATTCATAATGATGATCCTTCTGATATCAAAAAAGGTTAGCAATGGCATTATGACTTTTGATTTGGACTGACAGAACTTTTTTGGTCATGGAGAATTGGTTGACTTTCATTGTGAACTTTGACGCTTACTTGCAGGGTCATATTGTCACACCCATGTTTCATCACCAGTGATAACACAGGCCCAAACATCGTCTTGCCTCTCCAAAAGGTCTTGGCAAACTTCAACTCTCCTTTGCTTTTGTTCATTGGTGAGCTCCTTCGGGACCATTTTTGCACACACCTTTCTCATGTCAAGATTTTCAGATAAGACTTCTCTAACTTTTTTCTATCAATGTTTACTTAGTCTGCTATTCTTCTCACAGTCAGCCAACAACTTTGATGCACAATTGGACAAAGTTTTGCAATGTGTTTGTCAGTTCTGCTCATTACTGGCCACCCTGACCTCTCTTTATCAAGTGACGCTTTCTCTCCCCTCAGAAAAATGTTTAATCCATTTGTATACTGCCGTTTTCTTCATGGGAGTATCCTGACATACTTGGGCTAACATGTCCCTGATTTCACTTTCATTCTTGCCAAGTTTAGCAAGAAATTTAATGTTTGTTCCTTTCTCTAATTCAGGTTTCAACATTCTTGTGATGGCACACAAAATACGCAACAATAATGAACACGACTCAGCAAGACACCACCATGTCAACACGAACACAGCTGTGAGACACAGATGTACCAAAGTTGTGAAGCCTTATCGAGTTGTTTGCAAGTGTACAATGGCAAGTTCGTGAACTTAATTGTCAGACCTCGTATGTATATACAATGGAATATTTCTCTGCCATGAAAAACAATAAAATCTTAACATTTGCAACAATATGGATAGACCTAGAAGGTATTATGCTCAGTGAAATAAGTCAGACTAAGACAAATATCATATGATCTCACTTATATGTAGAGTCTAAAGAACAGAATGAATAAACAAAACAGAAATAGACTCACAGATACAGAGATGGCTGAATCTATGAGTCTATTTCTATTTCTGATGGTTGCTAGAAGGGAGAGGGCTTGGGGGGCTGGGTGAAAAAGGTGAAAGGATTTGGAGGTACAGATTAGTAGCTGCAGGTGAGTCACAGGGAGGTGGAATGCGGTATGGAAAATGTAGTCAATAGCACTGTAAAAACTACATATAGCGCCAGATGGGCACTAGACTTAGCAGGGACATCACTTCATAAATTACACAAATGCCCAACCACTGCGCTAGACACCTAAACTAATATAAAGTAATACTGAGTGTCAGCTATAATTAAAAATGCATATAGTCACTGGATGTATATATAGCATAGGGAATACAGTCAGTGGTACTACAATAGCTTTGTCAGATGGGTAGCAGACTTGTTGGGGTGATCACTTTGTGGGGTGTATAAATATCTAATCATGATATTGTTCTGTACACCTGAAACTATTTTTTTTTTAAAAAGGAAGAAAACATGCCATCACCACAAAATGTTATCCAGTTTCCCCTTGCCTTCCCCCCACCTTCCTAGCCCAGGCAACCACAGATCTAATTTCCATCCTTATAGATTAGTCGGACCTTAATTAGAATTTAATAGAAATGGAATCATAGAGTATGCACTCCTTTTCTCAACATAATTATTTTGAGATTCATCTAGGCTGTTGAGTCTATCAATAGTTCATTACAATTTATTGCTTTGTAGTAGTCCACTGAATGCCTATCACAACGAAGACAAACAGTGGCTACTCCCACACAGGCCCCTCCTACGACTGGCATTCTCCCAGTCCCACCGGCCTTGCTGGTTTCCGTAAAGTCTGCTGCCATCTTTGTCAACAGCCCCTTCAGGAAACTTGTCAGCGATCCCTATGGATACACCCTCTGTCCCCTGCAGGACCTCTATCTGACCTACTGTCACATAGGAAACACTATCTTAAAAGAGTATCTAAACTTTTTGTCCTCTAAACTGCTGAACATTGTTATAGGCATCATTCTATCATCCTTCATTATGTTCTTCTATGGCAAAGACAAGTAGATGGCAGTCTTTCTTAACTGCGAAGCGAAGAGAACTGTGGAGATACCCATCTCCTTGCCTGGGGTAGGTCATGAACTAGTAGGGAGAAAGAGAGTAAAGGCAGAAGAGCCTGGAACCCCTGAATCTCTAAATGTTCAGTGTCAATTTAATTATTTTCAAATAGTCTGTTTCTTCAGATTATATAAGATATGTGTGTTAAATGACTATTCAGAAAATGCAGAAAAATGTAAACTAATACACACACACAAATTTATAAACCCACCTTCTGGATCTAAACATAGCATATTTCTTTCCATTTTTTTTTTCTGATGATCCATGTGCAGCTGTTTTAAATAAAATTAGATTCCCAAGGAAGTTTTGTTTCCTGCCTTTTTACTCCTAACTATAGACTGCATTTTCATATCATTAAATATTATTTGCAGACATTACTTTTAATGGCCCCATAAATCTTACATTGTATAACACGTGTTCAACTACTTCCCTATTGTTTGTGATCCTTTGCTTCTAATAGGGATCTAAATTTTGCAAGAAAGCAAACCAACTTTCAGTTCATTCATTGGCTATTACGATGGTGTTGTTTGACATTTGGGGCCAGCCTAACTCCTAAATAGATTTTAAAATCAAGGCATTGAACAGTTGAGAGAAAGGTGCTTGACAGCTACTCGAGGCATTTGGGGAATATTCCCTGGGCCTAACAAGGAAAATCATGGGGTTCTCAGTCCCCAACTCCAGGTGACTTCTAAAGCTAGCCCTGCTAAGATTCAATTAAGAAGAGAAAGATCAGGTAACTTCGCAGGAAGACCAGAGTTACTGCAATAACAAATGTCAAATGTTGCCATTTTAGCTCTTCTGAGTGACTGCCTTGTTATTTCCAAGGGTTTTAAAGGTAGTATTTGTCAATGATGGTATTGCTGACTTTTCAAAGTAATTAACTTTGTATCCAAAAATAAACTTAATTGTTTAACCACGGTGTATCGTGCACCATGGGAGGGATGCACCACTCTCTTTGGAAATAAATCTGATTCCTCCAGTCTCTCAATCTATTTCTCCAGGAATCATGTTATTGTCTTGTAAAATGGTCCACCCCTCCCATTAGCTCCTAAGTAGCAGTTAGGCTGGGGAAAAAACAGTTACACTGATATATGAAGTTGGAGGCAGATGCCAAGCTAATTGATCTGAGTAGGTTAAATGGGAGAAAATACTTCCCAGAATCAATAGAGGTGCTAATTCGGCTAATTGTTGGATAGTGTTTCTTTTTTAAGTGAGTGATTTTCCCAATTAATGTTTATCATGTTGATTTTTTTTTTCACCCTGAGTTTATCAGTTTTAACTTGACTAAACCTTCTGTGATATTGGTTTCCAATGTATCTTTGTCTCAGAGTTTTTATTGCCAACCTGGTGACAGGTCATTTTCCTGGAGGAGCTGATCTCCCGGTGCAAAACCCAGGCTTGGCCCTTCACCAAGGTAGCTCCAGCAGAGCCTGTTTTCTGCCAATGGTATCGAAAACAAAAACAAGAGTTCTGGTCTCATTAGAGTTGGTGGACCAAGAAGGAGAAGTTGAAACATATTATTTGAATTTGCAAGGGTAACCAATAGACAGACTGAAAATTAGTATCTTACTAATTTAAAAAAATGGGGAGAGGAGAGGAATGCAGGAGTGGCTAATGAACTAATTTTGTATCTCTCCACAAGTGTTGGAAAGGAGGCATCAATAAATTTTGCTTAAGGTTGGTAGTTCCAAACATGGTTGACAATGGACACAACGATAGACATGCAGGGAGGCCTAAAAGGACAAGGAGAGAGAATTTTTCTCTCTTATTTTCACCCTTCTATGTAACAATTTAAAGATATTGATAACATGCACACAAAGGTGTTGGGAGTTCAGAAAGAAGAGGGAAGACAGAAGGCAGAATGCTAGGATCCCAGAGTGTAAGGACTGAAGGAGACCTAGAATAGTCTTCCACTCACCCGCTTTACACATGACAGACTGAGAGACAGATGGCTGAATAACAGAGAATATTACACACACTGAGACTCGAAGAAAGGGCCGAGCAGAGTATGTTCTGTTGATATGCATGGTATTTTCTTGGCATAATGCTGGGAAAGCTCTCCTTGCTAACTCCCCACCCCCCGGGCTTGCTCACTAATGCCTGAAATTCTTTTAAGATAGGGCTAAGCCTTTCATTCCAAAATGAGGTATACCCTAGGGGAAAATTTACACATTAACTCAGGGTTCTGCTCCAGTGGTTGTGACCTAAATTGGAACAAAGGTTTAAATGTCAGATATTAGAAGAGTACAAAACTCCGAATGCTGAGATGGAGGAAGCTCTGACAACAGAACCTCAGGAAGGTATGACCAGCGGCAGGGGCTACTCGTGTTTTACATCATAACTGCTCCCCGCTGTGCTTCCGGCTGTCCACCCTCCTTCTGCAGCCTCCTTCTTTCTTTCTGTGCAATGGTCCATGAGGTTGGAGTTGTTTTTATGGCTAAAATCAGCATCAGAATTGGAATTTTAAGTCATTACTGTCAGATTCTGGCTGGAATCTTTGGCAAACCCCGCTGCTGGAGTTTTCAGTCTCGTGTCTGGGCGGTAATGATAAAAGTTGAACCAACACATCAGCTGGTAGCTAAGTTGGAATAGAGAAGACATTTTCAAGGCCTTTCCCAAGGCAGTTGGAGTTCACTGCTTACAACAATTAATACAAACTGAAGGCCACCAACAAGTGTCCCCCTGCAAGTAATGTGTTGTCATAGTCTTCGTCATCACCATCACTACACTTAGATCTAGAACTTACTTCACTTCTCTGATGATCAGTCTGCTCATTCATAAAATGGAGATATTGAACTTTGTCACACCCACATGGTAGAGTAAGGAGATGTAAATTTTGAGGAAAAACTGAGGCAAAGATGCATACGAAAGACTTTAAAAAGCACTAAGCAAATATAAGCAAATATTCTGAGCTTATGAGAATTTTGAGGTCAGGGACCCCGCAGAGCATTGCATGGAGTACTGCATATCATAGATATTCAAATGTGTTTTATGTACATGTAACAGAGAAAATGGCAAAAATCAGCAGGTAATCCTAGTAGTGAAGATGGCACCAATCTGAGCAGCTAAAGTAGACCTGGCTGTTTGAGGTTCTGGGTGTGAGAGAGGAAGGCAAGGAGCCAGTGAGCACAAGCTTCTGCTGTTCATCATGTTGTCTTTAAAAGCAGAGCTACTTCCAATAGTTATATGGGCAGCGCCCACTGCAGTCGAGAGGAATTCTCCATCGTGACTGTCTGTCTCTGAACAGCCTGGTTAATGCTCAGTTAGGACCAAGGAACTGCACTACCTCCTTCAGTGTCTGCAGCTGTGACTTGTCCCCCACAGCCTGTGTTTGAAAACATCCCATGGAGTCAGTGCCCATCAAGTCACAGGACAATGAACAGAGTATCCAGAGCTTTAGGCCAGTCATTGCAGGTTCAAACTTCTTTGAGGGTCTATGTTTCATCATAGAAACCCAGGTGAATTGTGCATTTCACTCTCTAATGTCCCTTTGCCTCTGAGTGCAACAACAACGAATAACAAGAAATGAACACTTTACGACTAATAGTTTATATATATACATAGAACACTGACCACAAGCAAGGCACTATTCTATGCACTTTAGTTTCATTGTCCATGTTAATCTTCACACCATGAAATACCGTGATTATTATTGTCATCATTCCCATTTTATAGGTGGAGAAACTGAGGCCAGACCGTTACTTTGCCTAAGCTGACTCAGCCCATTAGTGCTGGGGCCAAGACTGAAGTCCAAGGCAGCCAATTCCAGAGCTCTGCTGGATCTCTTAAGGCCCAACCAAAGCTTCTCTTCCTCCAGAGATCTCTCCACGGCCCCTAGAATGAGTTCAGTGTCCCCTGAAGTCACAGCATTCACCATGCATCCCAAATCATACACCATGCACCTAATCATATGCTTCTCATGGCATTAAGTACATTGTCATTCACATTTTTATTACAACATGCCTATCTTAGGGTGTCTGGAACCCACCATTCCAAGACTCCAAATTTAAGAAGGACAAATCTACATGACCGGGCCTGTGTCACAGGCAGCCTGAAGGCCACAAATGAGGGAAGGGGAACAAGAGAGGCCAAAAGAAAACGGTAGCCTGGGGAACAAAATGGAAGGAGGGGAACAAAACATACAATTAGCGGAGAAAAGCAAGACGAGATAGAAAGAGAAATAAATTAGTGTAGGAGCCTGGGTGTGTTGGAGAGGAGAGGTTAATGACAAACATGTAGTCCGTGCAGATGCCGACCCAACACGGGCTGGCCCACGCTCAAGGCTAGGAACCAGAAGACAGGAGCTCTGACTCTGTGCTCACTTGCTAGGGGGTCGTGAGCCAGGTTCCACGTTGGCTATTAGAGATCGGGAGCTGAGCCCGAGCCGGTCTCCACGGGCCACAAGTAGGGACGAGATCTGTGAACGGATGTATTTCAAAGCGGTGTGACAAGGGTCAGGCCAAAGCACATCCTAAGAGTAGGGAACGGTTAATGCTCTCAGGGCAGGGCAGGAGAAACGTGGGAGGAGAAGGCAGATGTCTGTTATTTGTTCTTGGGGTTGGGGAGAGGAAGGCGATGAAAGGAGAGAAGAGAAGTAAATGAAAATGTCCAGCTCGAAGCCCCCCGGATTCAGAATCTAAGTAACAACGTATTTGTTAATGTTCACCTTCCATTCTCTGCAATTTTAATCAACTCTTTTTTTTAAAGGACACTTGTGAGATTAAATCGCTACCCATAGGACCTTGATTTCTCCAGGGGAAAATGGACTGTCTCCGCCTCCATCCCTTGAGTGGAACAGACAAGCCAATTTTGTCTTTAAATCATCAACAGGTAGAGAAATAACAAAGGCCATGTATCACCAGGCTGCAGATGGAAATTCAGCCCAGCGGTTACGGCGACGCAGTTATTACTGTTATTAAAGCTAAACCTCGTTCCGCTGACGTTATTAACCGAGACAAACGTGACCCTGCGGCTTTACTTCATGGGGAGATCACCTATTACACCAAGAACAATAACAATTTGGAAGTGTCTTTGGCAGCACTTCCAAAATTGCTTCCTGCCTCGGAGAGCTTTCCTGGGCTTCTTTCCTTCCTGCACCATCAAAACAGACCCCATGCATCGTGTCCACGGTGCCGTGCGGCCAGACTCTGTTTTGCGTGTCCCAGTGCGTCCCCGCAGTGCTCACCCAGGTAAGAGGCGCGCGGTTGTTGCCATCATCCGGGCACCCGTCAGTGTGCTCACTGGCACTCTCTCGGGGGGTGCTGACAGCGTGAACCGGCCCCTTAAAAAGCCCCCAGTCTACCGGGCGATAGTTTTGTCCTCCAACCCAAAATGCAGGTTTCGGAGCCATGAGTGAAACCCGTCCCAGACTTTAGGAGTGCGGCTTCAGGGGCAGAAACCATGTTTCAGACAGTGTGAGCGATCTGACCAAAGGTGCACAGCTCTGTGTGGCCGAACAGGGGCTAAACGGGGGATCATACTAAATGGTTTGCACTGATGTAGCCAGGGGAAATGGCCACTCTTTTGAAACAAGATTGTAAGTCACTATTTGCTAAGTGGGTGATAACGAAAATTTAAACCATTTTCATTTCTTTGCTTATGTCTTGGGCTGATTTTTACATTTCCCTTCTCTAATCATACCTGTCCTACCTCAATTAAGGTACTGAGTGAGTCATTCCCATACTCCACATGCCATGCCTTGAATTTGATAATGTCCCCACTTGTTATCAGAGGGGCACACACTCCCCCTAAGCACTGAGGATCCTGGAATTGGTAATACTGACTGTTTTTGACGGAGCCCTCGGTGCACCTTTATTATAAACAAAAACCCCGACAGAAATAATCATGGTCATCGCTCAGCAGTGTCCTCCGTTCTCTTGTGAATGGTGACATAAGAGGCAGAGTCCAGCAAGATGGCTAGGGCAATCTTGTCCTTAAGGGAACTGTCTTTGAGGTTTTGTGAAACTCCATATGATCAAAGCTGCCCAAGGAGGTTTGCCATATGGCTTGGGCTTTCACTTGCCTTTTCTTGAGTTCTCTTGAATAAAACACAGCCCCACGTCGCCGTTGAACAACAACAAAATAGCAAGACTTGATGTTCCAAAGGCAGCGAGGTCGGGAGGCTGACCTACCAGGGCCTCTGTGGGCGTTCCCTCCCCGGGACTCCACTCCTCCGGCCAAGATGGCCAATGGCAGACAAGCGTGCTGAGTGGACATAGAGCCCTGAGGTCTCAGTGGTTTCTCTGGTCTGTGGTCTCTGGACTGATTCAGGGCCAGACCTGGCTCCCCAGCTCTTCGCCTTTTGGCGACCAGCCACCTGGAGTGTGTTCAAATGAACAAGCTGCATTTTCGTCCTGCATATTGGTTTCTCCTCCATTTGAAAACAAAACTCTTCCCCATCTGCTTGCTTCTGGGATCGCCATAATTGCATGGAGGATAATTGGCGGCAACTCAATCGGAGGAAAACCCTGTTGATTCGAAGCTCAGTCTCAATAAACGTTTGTGTTTCATCGTTTTGCTAAATGGAGCCCGCGCCCCAGCCGGCTTTGCTAATGCAGGAGTGGAAATTAATGGGAGGCGTAGGAGAAGGGGGGGAGCAGGGAGCAGTGCTCCACTGGGACCCTCGTTGTTTCTAAGAATTTTCTTCTGTCAGGGGACCCATTGATTTGTCTGAATGATGGCCCCCCACCCACGCCCACCACAATCCATAAAGCACCAAAGCAAAGATGTCATAATGGGGCTTTTAATCCAATGGACCACCAAGAATTGGGCCATTTCTCTGACTCTGCATACTAAACTGTGGTCCTGGTTCTGAGTACTGAGCTGGTCAACTCCCATAAAAAAAATAATTAGAGAGAGAGAGAGAGAGAGAGAGAGAGAGACACAGAAAGAAAGCACCGCCTTAATACTTGGTATTTGCTTCCTGAAATGGTCATTGCCTGTCATACAAGCAGCAACCCAAGTCTGCACGTCATCGGCGCAGGAAGCACCTATGCTTGTCATTTACACACCTGGGTTCAAGTTCTGCCTCTGACACTCACAAGCGGTGTGACCTTGAGCATGTCCTTTAATCACTGTCAGCCTCTGGGTCTTATCTCTAACATGAAAATGAAGAATCATTTCTAACTCATTGGCTTAACTGTGAATGAGATCATTCATGTAAGGATCACAGCAGTAAGCAATGCACAGTAAGCTCTGTAAAACTTGGCTATCCTTGCTTATTACAGTTAGAAATCCAACAGACATTTACTGAGCAGCTACTATGGACCACTCCTCTGGAAATACAGCATAGAAGAAGACAGACAAGGTTTGGGCAATCATAAATATTAGATGCTTGTAAGAAAGACAGACCATAAACATGGTAATACATTAGCAAACAAGAGCAGTTAAAATAGTAAGAATTTCTAGGATGAAAATAAAACAAAGTAGACGGGGTAGGAAGCAGCTGAAGTGAGGATGACCCCTCTAGGCTGGGTATTCAGGGCAGAAGACCTCTCTGAAGTAGACACATCAGAGTTGTAGCTTGAATGCTTAGCCATAGAAAAGAGTTAGTGCAAAGGCCCATAGCAGGATGGTCTCGACATGCAAAAGGGAAAAAAAGAAAAAGACCACTGAGGCTGGGAAACAGTGAACAGGGGTGAGAGAGATGAGATGAAGTCGGGGGACTTGGCAGGACCTTACAGTTCAAGGTGAGTACCTTTCATGTGCAGTAGAAGGCTCTGTGAGGAACTGGTGTTAGGGGACTTTCTCATATAAATTCAAATGCTCCCTCTAGCTGCTTTCAGAGCACTGTCATGGGTGAGAGCAGGAGCAGACTAGCAGGAGGCTCCTGCTGAGAGATGATAGGGACTTGGACTAGGGCGGTGGCCCGAGATGGAGAGGGATGCCCAGTATTCAACCATATTCTACTTCAGCAATGTCAGTCAGCCTGGTGCACGTTTATGCTCACTGATCTGATTAAGCTCAAGTTCTCAATTTCAGTCCTGAGTTCACCTGGCCAGCGGCATGCACACAATGGAGAGGGTTGAAATGACGTGTATTCAAGGGGCTTCTTTTCACGATGTTACTTAGGCAGGAGAGGGTAGTGGAAAGTGCCCTGGGCTTTTAATCAAAGGAACCAAGAATGAGCTGGACTCCACCACTCACCGCTGTGTCACTTTGATCAAGATAACATCCAGCCTTAGTTACCTCACCTATAACACTCAGGGGATCATACCACTTAGAGAACTGTGAAGGGAATGTCTGTGGACACTGTCCTGTGACCTTTAATGTGCTGCTAAAATATAAGGACGTATTTTCAAGCAGAGATCCAAAAACTGATGGTTTCTGCTTTTCTTAATGCTCAGTGCCCAACCACAGGGCCACATGGGCCACATCTTGTTTGAGTTTCTATTACATGTTAGTTTCCTAGGGCGCTTGTAACAAATTAGCGCAAACCACGTGGGTGGAGACAACAGAAAGGTATTCTTTCACAGTTCCAGGGGCTACAGGTCTAAGATCAAGGTGTTGGCAAGCCAGTGGGAGAGACTCTAGCGACAAGTTCTTCGATGCCTCCTCAAACTTCCAGAAGCCCCAGCTGTTCTTTGTCTTGGTCTCCATGTTCACATGGCCGCCTTCCTTCTGTGTCTGTGTCTTCTTACATGGCATTCTCTTCCCCGTGTTTCTGTTTTCTCTTCTTATTAGGACACCCGTCATTAGATCCCGGTATATCTTAATCAAGTATGGCCTCATTTTAACTTGATTATATCTACAAAGGCCCAATTGCTGGATAAGGGTACTAGGTACCAGGGATTAGAACTTCAATATATATCTCTAAGGGACACAAAAAGGGAAATACTCAGATTTGGACTGTACTGGTATCTTTCTAAACAGAAGAGCAATGACCAGTTTTGAGTCTGAGGGGATGTCTTGGCAAGATCACAAAATCAAGAATCCAGGGGATAGAACCACTGGTAGATGGGATAAGTTTGATGTTAAGATTAGAAGTTAATATGGAGCCATGTGGTAGTCCTAAAGCGGGTTGACCAGTTGGAAGAACTAAGGAAAAGAGGAGACAGAGAATAAGCCAGCATTGTTACAAGAAACAGAAGAGTTAAATTGTTACAACTGGGAGCTGTGGGGGCAGTTGCCACAGACAATGAATACTGTCCAGGCATTTCATCTGCCAAGCAAAGAGTAGGTTACCCAACAAGAAACAAAGAAAATGGCTCAAGGAAAGCAGGTTTCAAGGTCCACAGGTCATTCACTGAGCACAGGTAGAGAGCTCTAAGGAAATTGGACTGCAAACCTCTCTAAACTGTGTGTGTGTGAGATGCTAGCTTCCATCCAGCAGATAGCTATGTTCTTAGGCAGACAAGTTGGGGAACTGAAAATTAAAAAACCTTCCTTTGCTGGTTTCCTTTTTGTTTTTTGCTTTAATACAAACTTCCATTTAAAACTTCCAAGAATATACCCTTGATTTCACTAAACAGAGATAGTAAGCATTAATCCCAACTTAGTAATATTTTTTTTTTCCTTAGCTGGAGGAGGGCCTCTAATCCTGGAATTAGCTAGGTACATTTAAAAAAAAAAAAAAAAAAAAAAATATATATATATATATATATATATATTCAAATGGAGCTTCATGGGACATCTGCTGAAAGAAATTAATTCAAGGAGTGTCGAACTTGGTGCAGAAAGGAAAGAAGCAGAATATTCTCTTTCCATAAGAAACCACTGTGGCTTTCAAGGATCAAAGCCATAGCCAAATCACTCTCCTGGTGCTGATGAAACGAAGTGCGGACTTGAAATCCATCACACAGAACTGACAGCGCCTGTTTCACGGCGCCAAGTATGCTGTGTGCGTTTCACCGGGTGCAGTAATTGCGCCCTCAGATATCCTATCAAACCACACTGGCAAACATGGGTCCACGTCAACATAATACCAACCTCTGAGAATTAAATCTCTGTGTTTATGTATTTACTCATCTGTCTCCCCTCTTTAGACTGAAAGTCCCCTGGAGGCAGAGGCTGTCTTTCATCTCCACATCTCTGGACCATGGTGTAACTAAAACCCAAAGAATGAACATACCTGCACACATATCTCTCACTTTGCCCTAACTGGGCCAGAGACAAGTCTCTGGGAATGTTGACATCTGAACTGAGGTCTGATGGAAGAATGATGGAACACTCTAAGCAGAGAAACGACACAAGCAGAAGCATGGAAGTAGGCCATCATTTAGGCGCAAATTAGAAGACAACAATTTAGAAGTTAAGAAGAAAAAATTAGCTAGTGACATACAGTGACCCCCAAGCAAGGAATCCCAACCTGTCTTTCCAGACTTCAGTATCAGTTGGGCTTGTATCTAGAAACAGAAAGCACCGTAAGTGTTCTAGTCAGGAGAGAATTTAGCATAGGGGATTGGGAGTGTACAGAGTTCTTGAAGCTGCCAGGCACGTGAGGTCTAGGCTGGACCCCCAGGAACATCTCCTGCATCATTATAGAATTAGCCAGCAGGGGAGCTGCCCCCACATGACTGTGCCCCCATGCCCAGGACGCTGATGGGGGACTGGGAAATGCTGCCACCCAAACACCCACGCTGTCCAAGAGGGGCAGGGAGGTGGCACCTTCAGATCTTGCACAAAAGCACTCACAGGTGGACCCTAACTCAAATCCAGAGCCCTATCCATAAAGGATTCTCAGAAACATAGTTTTAATGCAGTCTTCAGCTTTTTAACCTCTCCAACTAGAAGGAAGCCAGTGATCCAAACCACAGGACTCAGAAAAATTATTAGAGTGTTAAAGAGAGGATGGTATAGCGCTGGTTTGAGAAATTTTACCAGGATGAATTAAACAGAGTCTGAAACAGGGAAACTAACATAAACAAAGGAAAAGTTTTATTTTGTCATGTAATTGTAAACTAAATATTCACCAGAGCTTTTATTGACGAAAAAGGTATTAAGAAAAATCTCTTTCTTGCTTTTAAGTGTGTGTGTGTGTGTGTGTGTGGGTGTGTGAATGTGTGCATGTGTAAAGTGAATGTGTGTATGTGAATGTGTGAATGTGTGTGTGTGTGTGTGTGTGTACGCGTGCATGCATTTTAAGAAAACTGCTTTATGACTGATAAAGGCATTTATCAGTAGGGAACAATGAAATACTGATAAGGAAAAAACATCGCTCAGCTCAGAAGGGCTGCCTGCAGTTGTCATCTTACACTGTGACTTGCAGAATCCCAGAGCAATCCCTGGGATTTCTTGAATTCATTTGGCATTTCAAATATCAGCTGCAGTTTTAGGTCAAGCGTTGGCTTAAATTTCTGTGGGGTTTGTTCAATATGGTGCCTCAGATTTGGGTATTGGCGAACTGTCATTGTAATCGTGCGTCTGATTTGACGTGACTTCAGTATGCACCTTTCACTAAAACCTCCTGGGCAGCTTTTAGAATCCCTGATTAGTTCAGGAAAAGGAAAAAAAAAAAACTTTCTCCATTAAAAGAAAGAAGTAATAATGGCCACATTAGTAGTGAGGCTTTCAAGATTTGTGACTGTGAGAGAACAAAGTCTCAATCACTTCACAGGTGCCTCCAAATTCAGCTTCTCTCAATGCACCATTAGGGCGACAGGGACAGATGGAGTCAACCTGAGCTGAATCCCAATGCTGTTCCTTACCAGCCATGTGACCTTGCACTAATTTTTTAACTATGCTAAACCTCAGTTTTATCATCTGGAAAATGGACATGACACATTTTAAAAGACGGCTGAGGGGATTAATAAGATATAAGCAGGCTGTCCGGAAAAAATCCAGCCATAAATGCCTCTATTTTTCATAGTACATGGTTGGATACTTTCTAGACAGTCTTCCTACAACTTCTGCAATATAATATAGTTTTAATGAAAGTTCATGCTCTGTCTCTTTCTGTTCTACTTAACTGTATGCTTAAGGGTCATATTGTGTGTCTCTTTGCTCCTAGTACCTGTGTGTGTATACCTGGCACATAGTAGGGACTCACTGTTTTTCAGATAATTAATTAACGTTAGGATGGATGGATGCACTGTTCACAACAGCCACTCATGCTATGAGCCATTGGTCAACTGTCTGGGTTGTACCTCCATCTCTGCGAGGCTGGGTTGTGAGTTTATAATGCAGGCACCAGCCTGTCCTAAACAGTAAAGCAACAGTCATTTTCACTGCTGACTAGAACTGAACAGGAGCCTCCCCTCGCTGCCACGGGAGACTTGACTTGCATTTGCGGCCCCAGGAGTAATTGTCCTTTCCAACGGGCTTATTTCACAGTCGATTATTCTGTGGCAGCCCCAGATATCCCATTTTAAACATGTACAGCATGTCCTTGAAGAACCCAATTGCTTCAACAAGAAGCAGTCACTCAAAATATTAAATATCACTCAATCTTCAAAGCAACTTATCCTATCAAAGCAGCCCTTCCTGTGGCCAGATTTGCTGTTATCAAAAAACTAAAATAAACATAAAAAGAAAACAATATGGGGCTCGGAGATGCCGTGGGTTACTAAGCCGTGGTATCCACAGGGCTGGACACCACCAAAGCAACGTCACTGGGTGAGAGGTTCAGCCGGAGCCCTGCGGCTACCAACTCTAAACAAGTATTTACACCAAACAAAGAGGCCTCCGGTGTCCGCAGCTTGCCAGGGCTTAGCCGTGCAGCTTTCACTCTCCTGGCGGGCGTCCGATGGTGCTGCAGATGCCCAAGCGCCACCCCTGCCACCTGTGGTCCCACGGCTTCCAACTCACTGGGGACAACAGCGGCGGGGGTTTGGATCAGTCCCGGGAAGCAGGCTGCCAGGATAGGTGTTGCTCTCCTGCCTGAGACGTGAAAAGGATGTGAGGCTTTGATCTCAACTTTTCTTTTCCTTCTCAGAAGTGAATTTTATGCCCGTGGAAAGTGCCAGAGGCAGTTGAGCGAGCCGGGCAAATGAAGGCTTGCATGTGGCAGTGGGAAGGTCAAGGAGGAGGAACACACTTGCTCTCAAAGGTCAGTTTTGTCCTCCCTTGTCTAGGTGCGTTAGGAGGAATAAAGCTTGTTTCGTGTCCCTGCTGCAGCCTAATGCGAAAGCTCGGCCAACTTTCTCGCCCCGCCTCCAGCCTCAGTTTTCCTTCCTGTTAAATGGGCAGAAGCACTCCGATTTTCCTTCCTCGGAGAGAGATTCTTGAGAACCAAGGTGTTTTCGGGCCTGAAGTGCTTCTGAGTTTCCCCGAACACAGCACGACAGTGACCCCATGAAACAGAACCGGGTCGGCGTCTGGGCTCTGAAGAAGGCACACGAGGGAAACGATTCATCTCCGCGTGCTTACCGAGCTCCCCGCGTTCGCCCGGTGCCCACCTCTGCGCGGAAGGGGCCGAGACGCGCAGATGGGATCCTGCCCTCCATCAGGAAGTCTCTGCGCCGTTTCTGGATTTCTCTGAAAACGGACACACAAATCTATCCAGAAAAATAACACTAAGCCAATGAATAACTGAGAAGGAAGGATGTGAAACCAAAACCGACTCAGCGTAACTGAACAACTGTATCGTGTTAGCGAGGTAGCCATTGCACCGAGTAGCTACCGCCCGGGGCTGGCAACGCTAAGGGGAAGCACTCGAATAATT
This sequence comes from Lyroderma lyra, assembly GCA_004026885.1. Taxonomy (NCBI): domain Eukaryota; kingdom Metazoa; phylum Chordata; class Mammalia; order Chiroptera; family Megadermatidae; genus Lyroderma; species Lyroderma lyra. The sequence continues at coordinate 153,705 of PVJL010001411.1, forward strand.
AAAACAGAAGCACCAGCCCACGAAGCTGAAACTCAGATCTTGGAGGAGGGAGCGCCGCTTGGCCGGAGCTGGGATGTCTGACGTGACCTGATGGGATTGGTCCCGCAAATGATGGAAAAGCTTCAACGGGCGTTTAGAAGTGGCTCCTAACTGATACTGACGGGAACCGGAAGTTCAGTGCAGCAAACAGGAAACCAGCAGGGAGAGCAGGTCCCTTCTCCCCTCCTGTCCCACCCACGGTCTCCCTCTAGCGGCTCCGCTTGGCAGGACTCAACAGGGAGCTTTGGGCAAAGAGGACTAGAGAAGGGTCAGTTTGGACTGGGGAGACAAATTCCTAGTAACTGGCCCTGGGGAGGGATAATCAGAGTGAGAGATGTGTATGTACCCTGTGAGGGTCGGTGCTATAAAGACACAGAGTAGAGAATAAGATCAGGAGAAGCAGAGGGAATGAGTAAAAGCAAAAAAACAGAAACAAAAAAGTAAGCCCTTGGAATACACAAGCAAAATTTGAAGAGGGAGTGACCGTAACACAGAATGGAAGATTCAGGTGAGGCAGTTGGGATGGGGACAGGTGGTAGTAAGCCAGATAGATCTAGAAGGATAAAATATCCAGGGGCAGGGACTTAGATGCAAGTACAAGTCTCATGGATGATTCAAAGTATGAACTTGGCAACTTGCTCAAACTCCTTGAGTTTCATTGTCTACATCTGCAGAAGGTGGATAACAATGCTATCTACGTTGTAAGTGGCAGGCATAAACCATATTTTCATATGCTCAAATCTATTTTCACCTATTATTTTTATCAGTGATGCTATGGAAGAAACTTATTTATGTCCCAATATCCACTTTTTTCTTTCAAATATAATAGTGGAATTTTTAACTGAGCACATAGCTGTGTGGAATAATGACTTCATTCCTCAGCTGTCCTTGTACCTGTAGCCAGTTGACTAAGTTTTAACTGACGGGATAATAAGCCAAGTGATGTCTGCAACTTCCGCATGGTGCCTTGAAAAGAAAATGGCCTCCCTCTCCTCTTCCTTTTCCCCTTCATGCCCGCTGGATGTAGACATGGTGGGGAGGACCAAAGGAGCCTGTTTACACAACATCACACAACCATCGCAGCAACTGAGAGTGTGTGTAAGAGAGAAAAAAACTTCCATTGTGTTGAAATCCATCATCAGGAGCTTGCATTCTAAAAGGAAAGGGTAGCTGTTGTATGTTTGATGGGCTAATTTTGTCTTCAAGAAACAGAATTACCAGAAACTAAGAGGCTTTTTTAAAAAAGGTTTATCTCCCATTAAAAGGAATCTGAGTGGCTCCAGGGTTCATTCAGGCTTAGCAATACCAAGGCTCCATGTCAGCTCCTCTGTGATACCCTTGGACCTATCCTCATGGTCTAAAGGTAGCTGCCATAGCACCACATATCACATCCTCACATGTAAAAATATGTAAAGAAAGAAAAAATGGAAAAAGATGCACTCCCTGTTTCTTCCTCTCTTCCATATGTGTGGAAAGTTTTTGGCAAGTGTCCTTATCAGATTTGGTGTCCTGATCAGGATTGAAAGAGATGCCATGCCTCAGCAGCAAGGAAGGCCAAGCAAGCAAGACACTGAACTTTTCAGCTTCCATAGACTTTGAAAGGTAGGATGTATGGGAAGGGAAGACGTAGGCTGACAATTCTGGTAATCCTCAATCTTACCAGGAGCTCTACTTTATGTCATTTTTAATGTGGGCAGGTTAATGCTTAAATTCTTCCCTAAATGTATTTATTTGTACCCTGACTTCTTGTTGAGTTGTCCTCTTGCACTGCAGAGGAAGTAAGATTAAGTTTAATTAATTTTTTGAAAAAATAGTTGTAACTACTATTTAATTCAATTACACCAAGCATGAGGCTCTGTGCTGAGCACTTGGTATACATTATATCATTTAATAAAGCATGCTTTCTGAAAATTGCTGGTCATCTGCTTATTACCTTCCAAAACACTGCATTTTAGTATGAATAAAAATAAAGCTGGATGATAGAAAGCACTGTGAATCAATTTCCAATATGCTCAAGAATCAACATTACAGAAAGCAGACATCTTATTATCATGGCCAAACTACAGAAAGTGTTGGCTTAGCTTTTAGCTATGGCTTCAAATCGATTCTGATAATGGTGACAGAAAACACAACGGAAAACTAAAACATATCTGGCATTTTCCTGTCAAATAAACTGAGAACTCCTTGGGAAATGAGACACTGGTCAAGAATTTAGAGTGATTCACCAGGACCATTCTAGGACTTATCAAAAACTCTCAGTGTTCTTCTAATTTGCTTAAGTATTTGCTGTAGAAGTTGTGCACTCTGTCAGTTATTTGCAATGCCTACATTGTTACACATTTTACTTTGGACCATGGCCTTGCCTTTAAATCTGCTGAGTTTAAGGAATTCCTGTTTAGAAAGTTTATTAAAACTGTCAACATCACATCCTATCACCCTCAGGCAAATGGTCAGATTGCAGATATGGTAGAAGCCTACAGTGGATGCAATGAAGAAAGCTATTGAAGTCCAAAACGACTAGACAGATTCCTCATCATGTAGCGTGGCCCAGTGGTAGAATCAGTTGGTGGTTTAGGCAATTCTACAGGAGTTCATGTCTTGGCTGTATCTACAATTCTAGATGCATAGGCTCAATACAAGCATAGCCTAGAGTCATTTGCTCTCAAATTTGGGTATAGTCATAATAATCACATGAGGAACATATTAAAAATACATATTCTTATATATTATCAGAAAATAAAATGTGTATTCAGTAGATCTGGGTTAAAGTACAAGGTCTGATAATTAAGTTCAAGAACTCGCCACTGTGTGTTCATTTTGGCAGCATATACCAACCTTGGTATATCTGTGTCTCACAGCTGTATTTGTGTCGAGGTGTGGCAGTGTCTTGCTGAGTGGTGTTCAATATTGTTGTTGCATGTTTTTGTGTGTCACCACAAGAATGTCGGAGCTTGAATTAGAGCAGTAAACAAACATTAAGTGTCTTGTTAAACTTAGCAAGAGTGGAAATGAAACCAGGGACATGTTAGTCCAAGTATATTGGAATAATGCCATTAAGAAAACAGCAGTGTACAAATGGATTAAACATTTTTCTGAGAAAAGTATCACTGCTGAAGAGAGGTCAACGTGGCCAGTAACGAGGAGAACTAACAAAACCATTGCAAAAATTTATCAAATTGTATGTCAAAATTTTCAGCTGACTGTGAGAAGCATAGCAGACAAAGTAAACATCCAAAGTAAAAGTGGAGAAACAGTTAGGAAAATCTTAACTGAAAATCTTGGCACAAAAAAAGGTGTGTACAAAAATAGTCCCAAAGGAGTTCACCAATGAACAAAGCAAAGGACAGTTGAAATTTGCCAAGATCTTTTAGAGAGGCAAGACGATGTTTTGGGCCATGTTATCACTGATGGTGAAATATGGGTGTACCAATACAACCCTAAAACAAAGCATAAAAGTGCACAATGAAAGTCAGCCAATTCTCCACAACTAAAAATATTCCATCAGTCCAAATCAAGAGTCAAAATAATGTTCCTAAACTTTTTTGATATCAGAGGGATTGCTCATTATGAATTTGTACCAACTGGACAAACAGTCAACCAAGTTTACTACTTGGAAGTGTTGAAGACACTAAGTGAAAAAGTTAGATAAAAACAACCTGAACTTATCACCAGCAACTCATGACAATGCACCAGCTCACACGGCACTGTCTGTGAGGAAGTTATTAGCCAGTACATAAATAACAATATTGGAACACCCTCCCTACTCACTTGTTCTGGCCCCCAGTGACTTTTTCTTTAACCAAAGATAAAGGACATATTGAAAGGAAGATATTTTGATGACATTCAGGACATCAAGGATAATAGGACAACAATTCTGATGGCCATTTCAGAAAAAGAGTTCCAAAATTGCTTTGAAGGCTGAACTAGGTGGTGGCATTGGTGCATAGTTTTCCAAGAGGAGGACTTCTAAGATGACGATAGTGATATTCAGCAGTGAGACACGTAGCACTTCTTCTAGGAGGAGTTCATGAACTTAAATCTCAGAACTCCTAAGTGATTTTGCACTTTTAACATTTGTCCAACTGGTTCTGATGCCAGTAGACTGGAGCATGGCCTATAATTAGAGAAACATTAATCTGGATGCTGCTTGGTTGGCATCTACCTTTTCAACTTTAAGCAATAACATTTAGTCTTTGCAAGTAATTATGAAGTTGATCTAAAGAGGATTTCTTTAAAATGAGATCACATGGGCAAGTTGTGCAATGGGTAGACCTCGGAAAAATCAGCACAACATTACCATGCTGCCTGGCATGAGGTTTGCATGTATGTACACACACACACACACACACACACACACAGAGAGAGCGAGAAAGAGAGAAAGAAAGAGAGAGAGAGAGAGAGAGAGAGAGAGAGAGAGAGAGAGAGAAGCCCAGTAACTTGACACAGGCAGAGCTATTAAAGCATCTCATCTCCATCACTTAGCAAGTCAGTTGTCAAGTATACCAGAGACATAATGTAAGTGAAATGGTAACTAAGGATGGTCAAACTGCTATAATCTAATTGCCTGATAGTTTTATACCTACTAGTATAACAAAGACAAACTTGAGGCGCTCTCTTCCAGGATAAGCCTTATATTAATGATAGGGACTGAAGATCTGATAGCCAAGGACTTTTTAGTTCTCAGATTTTACCTTGAAAAAAAACCTTATTTCTCCATAAGGTTTCCAAAATATAGAAGCAAGATGTTTAGAATAAAAGAACCACTAAAATTAATAGCAGCACAACCTCCTACTTTCACTCTGTTAATGGCAGCACTGGAGCAAGTATGCTTGTGGTGAAGACCTAAGAGGGGACTTAAATTCCTATAGTCTTCCTGCAAATTGAAATTTTTAGACAATTGTACATAGTCAAATCTGTGAGGGGAGAAAGGGAAAAATGGATGGAAGACAGAGAAGAGAGTACAGAGAAGAGAGAAAATGAGTGAGTAAATATGGAGAGCAGGCCCAACATGAGTTACCGACCAGTCAGAAGCTGAGAAATATTGGAGTATAAATAACCATGGTTCTCAGGATCATGGTCCTGCCTAGATCTGCTTATTACATGAAGAGAAATCACAAGAGAGAGGGAGCAATGCCATTGCTCCTTTAAGGACTGTAAGCATACCTTAACATCAATATAGCCCCCAAGGAATGCTTTGATCTGATCAATAACATTAGCAACTGCTTCCTTGGTGGCAAGTACAAAAGGGGTGGGGTGGAGGCAATGGAAGGAAAAGAGGTCCAAGTTTGCTCTGGCTACAATTCACTTGATGATGAGTTTGACAACGAAATACAGGGTGATGGAAAGAGAACTCACAGTGGGTGAACATGTAATGCAACACACAGACAATGCACTGTAGAACTGTACACCTGAAACCTATGTAATTCTTGCTAACCAATGTCACCCCAATCAGTCTAACAATAAATACAGTTTTATATATGAAAAAAATGTTTAAATTAGAAATAGTCTGAGATCAAAACAGAATGGTGAATCTGTTCTCTCATCCTGAATCACCTTTCTAAAACTTATTCATCTTTTAGGGCTCAGGTCAGATACACTCTTCAGCCTGCCAGCTATGCAAGCAGATCTCCCGCTGTGATCATGCTGCACACATCAATACCATTCATTGGCCAGCTCATCTAGTGACAGACCATGAATGAATATATTCATTAGGAATCGAACCCACGTATGAATTCATAGAATAATCAGGCAGAATCTCAGATATGTGATTATGCCTTGTCTTTCTAACTGGATTCTCTATTTTTGAATATTTAGTAATCTCTGTATCACCTGTAATACATAATCCAGACATCCTCTCACTTATGAACATTCAATTTACAAACTTTCATTGATATAAAGTTTCCTACTCAGGCGAAAGTAAAGCAATCTGACCGCCATCAACAGATGGTTGGGTATGATCCCGCGAGACATGGCAATCAAGTCTTTTATTAATTAATTGCATGTCTGAAGCAGTATCATGTCATGAATTTATCTGTAATAAAAAAAAAATGTTTCATGATGGGCTCATTGATACAGAGAACAGACTGATGATTACCAGATGGGAGGGGATTTGCAAAATGAAATTGCAAGCATATCTGGGAAAAATGTTTCAGGGTTAAAAAAATCGGAACTGTCAAATGGTTCTATAGGTCTTTCAGCAAACTTTACACAAATATGCTGACAGACCTTGCTTGTCAAGTACCCCAGAACTTCTGAACAAACGAGCTGATGAACAGCGTTTTGGATCCTGATTGGTTCCTGAGTTAAAGGAGATTTGGACATTCTACTTCATGTAGTATTTACAAGTACTCAGTAAATTTTGATCTGATTTTATTTTAATTTCTCTTTTTTTTGGGGTGGGGGGTGGGGGGAAGGGTAGCTCCATGGCTGGGAATATTTTCATTTCTTTGACACCATGACTAAATTTTAACCTTTTCAAAGGCAAGAACTGCATCAGTTGCCTCTTCTCCTTCCCCCTCAAATGACCGAGATGGTGCTAAACAGCACTGTCAAGCACAGAAAAAGAAGGAGGTGAAAAATCATCGCCAAAATCAGTTCACAGGAGATTCTGCATCCCAGACACTTTCCATCCAAGAAAGAACCTGGGGAAATGAAGGGGTCATAAAGAATGAGAAGATTTTCAAACATTTGTGTACAGAAGACCATGTACACAAAACACTCCGGTTTCTTTAGATGGAGGCACTCGTGAAGTCCAGAGCTTTAGGGAAGTTACGTGGCCATTCTGTGCTGCAAGACGAGGGTGACAGTAATAGCAGAAGCTACACAGTCTGAGGCTTAAATGAGGTAGGGTTGGTGAACTACAGCCCAATCTGACCCACCACTTGCTTTTTATAAATAAAGTTTTATTGGAATGACACACACACACAAGGGTTGATGCATGTGAAAGTCGTAGTTAGAACTTGGCCTGTCCCCAGCAAACACTCAGTGACTGTCAGCTACTGTGTCTGTGGAGACAGAGACTGTGATCCTAGTTCTGCCACTGGGCTTGCTGAGCATGTGATTTTATGTTTCCTCATCTGAGAAGTGGAAATATTTAAATATTTAAAGCAGATGCTCTCTAGCACTAGTTCTAATTCGGGTAATTCAGTAAAGAAAATACATATGGTATTTGAAAGAAAAATATAGACAAGGAGAAAAGAAACAGGGCAGAGTAAACGATGTGACAGAGAGGATTCTGCCTCCTCCTCCCACACTCCAAAGAAAAAGCAGCTAACAGAAGAAACAGGATATATAAAGAGATAGTGACTCTATTTTTTTTTTAAAAAAAAAGGAAAGGCAATTTTTCACTCAGGGCTCTATCGCTTTTATTAACTGGGAGACAAATTCACTCAGAACTTTTAATTCTTCAAATAACAGGCATCATAAACACCATTATCTGTTTGCTTCTGCCTGTAGCACTTTCCTGTAATTTCTCAGATTAAAACCACAGCTTCTCATTTTACAGGACAAGAATGGAGTGAGAAAGGCTTAATGCAATTCCAGATAGTCAAAGGTAAAAGCCTGCAAATGAAAATGATCACAATGAACAAGAATAAAATTATTATAAAACTGTCACATTTCTAATATTTCATATCACTTCTGACCATAAGCTCTGTAGCTATAAAAGCAATATCTTTTACTCCCCAGTGTGCAGTGGTGACGCTTTGCATTCTTTAAGACTTATGATGTTAAAATGCCTTTAATTACGTTCCGGATAGCTATTCTTAAACCTCTCCAAGGTCAGTATCTTCCTTCTCACTGCTTCTCAGATCATCACTCTCCGATTCTAGCCTCACTGACACAGTATTCATTTTATCCTGGGGAAAGACACAATTGCTGAATTGGTCACACTGGCATGCGGGACGAGAGCAAGAATTGTCCCGGAAGGTCCCTTTGCTGGGCACTTGATGTCTGCATGGGTCTCCTCTGCCATTTATTAGAGGTCAGCCAAACAGAAAATTCAGATTGGTATTTAATGCAATGCAAAGCCTGAGCGCTGCAAACAGCCACCACCTTTTGGGGCCATTTGGAGACCTTGAGGATCAAACAGATGGTAAGCGGCAGATCCCCTTATAGATTTGTGTTTCTGGCGACACTTTGCAATGGGGAACACGAAGGCCACGTTGAGTTGCCAACCGAAGTGCTAAAGTGGGCACCTTGAAAACTGAAAACCTAAGTCTATCCATAATTTATCCTGAATTTAAAACAACTGCCAGCCATACTGCATACAGTAATCGACTTTCCTCTCAAACCATTAATTTAAAGGTTCAGCCACCAAAACCCAAAAAAGAATCAACTTCATGGGTCACTGGCCTTGTTAACAAGCAGAGTGGGGTAAGTTATAGTTCAGGAGCAACACTCACCAAGTTCTTGTTAAAGGGCACAGCAACCGTGAAAACGTCCTTGCTTTCAGGAATTTCCTTTTCATCCACATATACGGAGACCAATGTACCTGTTTCTCTTTGTAATACCCGAAAGGCTTGAAAAACAAGTGGGAAGGGAATGCAAAGCCTAAAGGCATGCAGAAAGAAGACCTAGTACAGAACGGGACACAGGGTCATTTCCAGGGGCCACCCAGGCAATGGGATCATTTTTTTTAAATAAATTTTAATTATAACTGTACTGTGGTTTTATTGCAAGAAATCAGGGCCCATTGTGGAAAATGTGGAAAATGCGGAGATGGTATGGAACAAGTGTCACAACTCAGCGATCATCAGTGATAACATTATTTTCCTGCTATATTGTCAATGTGTTTTATACTTCTTCATTTCTGGCTTAAAACTAATCACAACCTTTAAATACTTTGCTTATTTATTTATTGTCTGTCACCCCACCCCTGCCCCCAAGCCCTGCTCTTGCCCAGAACAGTCACATTTACCCATAAGTCAACGTATATTTTGACCTGAGGCGGTCACTCTTCTGGCCACACGGAGTTGATACGCAGGCGCACGCCTGTGTCCGCCAAACCTGGAATGTATGGGCATCTCTTCCACCCACGCTCCACTGTCCATAACTCAGTCACATAGTCCCTAATTTAAAAAGAGTCTAGATAAGCTCACTTTATTCTGTGCCTGGAATATTTGAAGTATTATCTCTGCCACGGAGATACAGAGAATGAAAAGAAGATAATGTTCAGATTAAGAATTTTCTAGAACCATTTAAAGGCCAATTCTCAGATGTAGGAATTGCAACAAATCCCCAGGGCCTTAAATACAATGATACCCTTACTTTATTACCACAATACTGAAGAACACCACAAAGAAAGATGGTTCCGAGACAGATTGCCCACGAAGGAATGGATATTGGACCAACTGAGGACTTCCCAACAGCAGCCGTGAAAGGCAGACAGTGTGGGAATAATACCTTCAATGCTTTAAGAAAACAACGTTGAACTATTGGTTAAGAAAGAGGATAAAGATATTTTCAGATAAATAAAATATGAGAAGCCCAACCCAGCACAGACCCTCCCTACAGTACAGCCTATGGCATATACTTTAAATGAAGGGAAATGATACCAGACAGAGTCTTTAGGATCGAGTAATGGACAAAAACCAAAATTGAGAAATATGTGGATAAATTTAAACCTGAACTACTCAAAATAACTATGAAAATTTTAATGGTTAGAGAAAAACAGGAGAGAATTCAAATACAGAGTAACAATGAGATTTAAATTGGAGGAAAAAGGTGATAAAGATTAAGGTATCTAAGGTCCTTGACTATCTGGGAGGCTGATAAATTGGGGGTCATACTGGTGGTGGTCATATAAGTCTGCCAAAGCTGTTCGGGTAAAAGAAAAATACATCAAACACTTGACATTCAAAGATGCAAAGGGAAAAAAATAAAATGAGTCCAAGATTATTATAGATATTACCTGTATGTAAGTAAAATCATATGATTATATTAGAAAGCAGTCAAATGAAATAATAACTTCTGAGGTGTACATGTCAAACCATAAAGAAAATGTAGAGACTCATTTAGAGAAAATCCAGGGTAATGGCTCCCCTGGGGGTGGGGGGTGCAGGGGGAAGGAGATCTGTAGGAGGAAGGAAATGGGGGGAGGCACACAGATCTCATTTTTAAAGCTTCACGGTGGTATTCATTTTATTATTCTCTTTTAAAGGAATCATAAATGTTTTAAATATTATTTTATAGGTATGATAATATTTTAGCAAAAACAAAATAACTAGAAAAGGATAAATAAGGGAGTGGACAGAGGAGCTCATTAACTCGACTGTGGGGATCCTTTCACAATCCATATGCATCTTAAATCATGTTGTACACTTTAAATACATGATGACTTATTTTTAGTCAGGCTGAAAAAATGAACAATAAAGGAAACAAACAAACTAATCAGGAAACTGACTTAAAAAGGCACGGCCTGCTAATTCTTGAGCATTCAAAGTACCGTGAGTACTTGGAGAACCGGTTATCAGCACATGTGTTTTGGAGAAAGAATGGAGAGTGTCAAAGGCAATCAGCCAATCCAGAAAAATATTCATCCCATAACGTGACTAAGTAGAGATCAGGTAAGACCGTTCCACTCCGGGTACACACAACCATTTGGAGGCACTCTCCCTGGGGAAGACAGGACAGGAGGGAAGACCTGGAAGAATTAAAAGTACTTGGAATCTTGGGCGTGTGTTAGTCTGACTGCGATGTGTTAGTATGTGATGACTGTGTTAGTAAGCTGTGTGTGCTGAATTTTGCTGTTTGTGGGCTGTATCTCTTTCTACATATAAGACTTGTATTGCTTCTAAAGTTGTATGAATACTGTCTGCTCAGCTCCCTGAAGAAACTTGGATGAAATAATGATGTACATTTTAATAACATATACAAGGAGTTTCAACATTATAATTGTCATTATCAGCACTACCATTATCAGTAGAGAAGTTGTAAACCTAATTCTCTATACATTATGCTAAAAATTAAAACATTATATCTAATACAATGTCAAAGACAATGTTAATGCAAACATTAACTACAGGAAAGTGCAAAAATGAAAGAATGGAATTCTAAACGAACAGATTAGAAAGATGGTAGCAAGAAGATATCATTAGCTTCTAGAACTACCAGTTTAGCCCTCTAAGAAAACTTCATTTGTGGAAGTTCCACCTATGGCCATTTACATTTTCATAAGTGATATGTAAAATGGCTAGTTAAAATGCAATAATGGCATTAGGTTCATAATGAATCAATAATCAAGAAATGCCCAACAGTGTATTTATCTAAACTGTCATAATCGGCTTTGTCAGAGAGAAATACTAGGACAAAACAACCCGGATTCTTGCCTTGTTGGATGAATGAAAGATACCAGTAAAGAGATGGCATGCTCACACAGTGAGTCCTTAGCTCCCAGTACTCAGTCTCGTAGTAGGTGCTTACTGAAACGTCAGTTGAATGACAGGGATCCGGTATGTTAGATCAAAGTGCTTTCAGAATACCAAGGAATAGGTGAATACTGAGTTGAATCTTTAAAGAAGGCCAGGGGATTTCCAAGAAGAGATGCATTCAACTAGCAGAGATCAATGAAAAGAAAGATTGTTTTCTCCATCAAAAATGTAAGGTAATGCTGGGGTAACCAGAAAGCTTCAAAGTACCTGAAACAGAGGATAAGGGTAGGTTGGGCCATATTATGAGAGGCCGATTCCAAACCCAAGGGCTTAATACTTTCCTGCAGAAGATATGGAGCCGCCAGAGGTTTCTCTGCAGGAGAGTTCGTAGGCAGGCTTGTCTCCATAAGGAGAGCTTCTGCAGTGTAAGACAGGATGGATTTCAGGGGGTGGCATGTCTTAGACTCTATGTTAGTGGCCACACAAAAATGAGGAAGATGCTGTCACTCCCTCCCAGGTGCTGGAGGCCTAGTGGGGGAGGCAGGCAAAACCTGGAGACAGGTAATTGCTATACAAAAGCTATTAGAGTGTTGTGATCAAGGTGTGCACACTGACGCCCAGGAAGTACACAGGGAGGCAAAACAGCTCATGGTGGAGAAGTCAGGGAAGGCTTCCCGGAGAAACTGAGCCTAAGGAATCAGGAAGTAGAGGCGCACATGCTATACTTTCAGTCACTGCTCAGGCCACACCATAAGGTGAAGAGATCGTAACTGATTTTTACCCAGCGGCGTGTACTTAGGGAACCTGGCAGGGCACAAATATAAAAGAAATAAATTTAATAAATCAGTACAAGCATAAGAACAGTATTTAATCTTGTGACACACGAGGAATGTTTGATTGATTAATCAAGCACAGAGAGTGTTTGTCAAGGGCTAGGCAGCAAGGGAGCTTCCGGAGAATTTTCAGAAATGCCAGAATGAGATTCTCACATTGGGAAGGGAGTTAGAATGGGTCATATCTTTCTCAGTGTCATTGAATATTGAGGTTCCATTCCTGCCACCTTCTAGTTCAGGAAGCTTATAACTGATGGAGATTTTTCATGCCAAAAAAAAAGGGGGGGGCAGTCTAAAAAAGAGACTTAAAAAAAAAAAGTAGTAACACTAAGTGGCATGGTACGAACAAAATTTCTGTGGGCGTTCTGAAAGGTGAACTGAGAAATGTGGACGAAAGGAATTCAGGAGGGAACATTCTGAACAGAGAGCCTTGAAGGAAGCGTGGTTGTGGCTTCCCCTCCTCTTTCCCTCCCTCCCTCCGCCCCTCCTCCCACCTTCCCTCTCTCCCTAGTTCTTTCCTTCTTTCCTAGATTTTTTTTTTCATCAGAAACATTTTTCTTCTCTGCAAGTTTTTTTGCCATTTAATGAAAGGACACCAAAAGGAAATCTACCCTGTCCTCCCGCTCCTACCTCTAATTGCATCTTCTAAAGGAAGGAATAGGGGTTTATCAAGAAATGCAGAGGGTGCCAAAAACATTTGTATACATTTTAAGAAAGGAAAAAACTGTATGAAATGGTAATACTCAATATATACCGATAACAGGGGTTCCCTGGTGGTGTAGTGGCTAGGTTTCGGCACTTTCAATGCCATGGCCTGGGTTGATTCCCAGCCAGAGAACTACCCCCCCCTCAAAAAAAAATATATATATACACACACGGATAACAAAAGATGATCACAAGTCACATACGATTTCTGCAATTACAAGAGGTGCTCATAGTAGTTACCATCAGCGTCCAGACACTTCTCATTACAGTGAACTACTGCTTCAGCAACACTGACCAAAGTGTCCACTCGTATCGCTGTGCATGCCGTTTCAATTCCTTCCCAAAGTACCACCAGTGTAGCTGGTTTTTTAGGGTACACCACAGCCTTTAAGGTCCCCCACAGGTAGAAGTCAAGGGGTGTTAAGTCAAGAGAACGTGGGGAAAATTCAAGCAACGTTCTCCAATTTTAAATACCACTTCAAAATGGTCTTGCACTCCCTGAATGACTGCAGTGCTTCTGCCATTTCTTTGACTGTCCTGCCTGTCCCATGGACACACTGGTATTCATTTGATTAACAACATGTTTTGAGCAAAGTTCATACTATACATTGCTACTGTAATTCAACTTTGAAAAGTAATACATAGACAACATCTCCTTAAATGTGTGCACTCTTTTTTGGCATCCCTAGTAGAACCCAAAGAGGAGATAACTAAACGAAATCATGAAGGAGCCGAATAACTAGCCCATGGCAAAGCCAAATACAAAGGGTGGCATATTCGAGGAACTAAGTGGATCTGAGTACAGCAGAAGCTTGGGGTGTGGTGGGGGAGGATGAGGGGAGGGCAAGAGGAGCAGTGCGATGACCACTCACAGGACAGGACACTGACCTGTCACCTGTAGGCCACAGAGACAAAGTTGGACACATCATCGAAGGTCTGGATAGCTAGTGAGTAACAGATGAACTCTAAAACGGTTCCTGAAAGTCCTTCAGAACTGTGTTTGCTAAGCAATTTTGCACACTTGAAAGCAACCTGGGTACATTTAGGCTTCTCACTATAGTTTGTGTTACCTGTAATTATTATTAATTAAGGGAGAGACTTGTGCATATGACAGGAGTGTGGAAATCTGCAGGGTTCATTTTCGCATTTGTCAACTTTTATTTGAAAACAGCGGGTGAAATTCTGATGTGAGCAACATTTAGCCTCAAACGATCATGCAGATTGTTTTGGTATCTATGTAATTGCAAAAGACTGCTTTGGTCAAAGCTCCCAAACACTTTTTATTGCTAATTTTGGCAATAAACCTGTTAATTAGTTAATTGTAAAACATTAGTGAATCAAGCAAAAAGAATCCATCTGTTTATAAAATTTCAAAGATCTCTTCTGGGCATTTAAAAACAAGAGCTGACTTGCACTGTATGCCTATCAACTACAAACCATCTCTACAATATTTGTACAGTGTCGTCTTTGCGCTAAGGGGTGATATTTTAATGCAACCGTTTGCCACGTTTGAAGGTAATTTTGTAGGCATGTGGTGCTACATAGAATTTGTTTCAGGGACTGTTGGAAACTGAAAAATTGGTGAGGATATACAATTTTTTCATCTATATCCCAAGCTGACTGAAACTAGAAATATTAGCCAGGGAGAAAAAAAAAAGCAGAAGGGAATTTCATACAGAGAAACACAGTTATGAAAGCCAGGAGGAATAAAATCAGAGCACAGTAAACATTCCTAAATGAAGGACCGTGCAGTATGCCTAGGACAAGGGCAACAGAGGGGACTGGTGAGCTAGGGAGGGGCCAGACTGAAAAATTTTCATTTCCAGAAAGCAGGATCTTCCTGAAATTTTACCCTCAAAGCTAGGAGACTCCATGGAAAGTATTCCATCAAGAAAGTATGATGTAAGTCTGTTTTTCAGAAACATCGCCAATCATCCACTTGGAGCATTGGGTAGAGTCCTGAGGTCCTCCCAGACCCCAGAGGGAAATGCAGTGGGAAGTCCAGGAAAAGCCTGGGCACCTGAGAAGGAAGTAGGGAAAAGGTCACCAGACTTGAGCCCAAAATGTGGGTTCTAGACCTTCCCTGGGTCTCTCCTTTTCTGTTACTGTGCAAGTTGTTTGGGGACACATTTACTATGGGTTTTGGGAGATAGATTTCCATGGTTTCATTCACAGTCACTTCTAGGTATAACTAAGTTATTGACAGCCATTAGGATGTAGAAATGGCTTTAACCCATTTCCCATTTAGAGACAAAAAAGTGTGGCTCACAGCCGCATTCATTTAATTTTATATAACCATGCTCTTGGAGGCTGAAGAAAATCTGACTAGTTGTCAATGTGAAAATAAAATATAAAAACTGTTCTTAGAGTTATGCTTCTAAACAGACAGAACTTGTCTCTAAGCTTAATAAACAGAAATGAATATGGTGATCAGTATTGCATCATCTTTTTCACGTGTGGAAATGCTATGTTTTCTAGGATTTGCCATTTTTAGCGATCGAGAATGACTGTATTTTGTAGATGGAAACACCACTGCTAAAAAGAGAATGCTATAAATAGAATGATGTCATTTGTTTCCCAAGGTATACTAGAGCAATGTGAAAATAATTTAAAAAGTGAGCTATTTCATGGCCAACTTTGGGGGTGAGGTAGGAGGTAATTCACAAGTTATCTCGGGGCAAACAGGAAATGGGTTAAGGCCCTCCTACCACCTGACATGCTGACGAATCTGACCTCCTTACATGAACATGCAGAGCCAGTGGCCCTATCACAATATGAGTGAGGCACCCATAACCAAAGCATGTAGGTGTTGGGGAGGAAACAAGGTTTGACATACAAGATGGCAGAAGCTAAGCCATGGTCTCAAACCATAAACAAAGTATGGCGTTTCGATGGACATCTAATCGTAATGGAAGTTACTGTGTTGGTCATCATCTGAATTTTTTGTTACAGTTGGCTTCTCAAGGTTACAATGATTTCTACTGATTTTTTGCAATTGCTAATCATCATAGATTTTTGTTTTATATTTCATTTACTATCAAACTTTTCTCTCACATCTTTAATAAATAAATTCAATAAATAAATTTCAAGATAGCAAAAGAAGGTACACTTCAGATATGCCTACATCCAAACCATTTGTTCTGTTTCTTTAACATTCCAAAACATCCTAAATATCTTTCTAAAATGCAATTAAAATGAGACTGGATTAGCCCTCTGGAGAGAAGCATCAAAGCTCCAACACGTTCAAACATTCTTTTTCATTTAGGCTTTGCCTTGCTGTGGACTTTATTATCATGTCCTGATGCAGCTGGTTATTTGAGCACTGTGAGGACTCGGCCACCACTGGCTTTATGCTCCTATTGCTGCCTTTACCACAGATGACCAAGCTGTAAGTCAAAATGCTATTTAATTAATTACTTTAAGGCTTTCTTTGCTTTGATAGTTCCACTTGGGGGGGTGGGGAGGGTCCTAGCAAACATGTTATTAATAGGCTGACCAGACATCCCGTTTCCAATGGGACAGGACCGTTTTTTCTGTCCCATTGGAAAACAGGATGTCTGGTCAGCCTAGTTATTAAGTACACTGATTTGTTCAGGAGGTCCTCACTTAAATATTCAGTAAAACTGGAAGAAAAGAAGGCAACATGATGTGATAGTAGGATGAGCATTGAACTGAGAGTCAGGAAACATAGCCTCCGTACAGTCTTGAAAGCTCTATGACATTTAATAATTCATTTAGTCTTCTTAAGCCCAGATTTCCTCAACTATAAAAGCAGAGATGAACCAGGTATCATGTTAGATTCCTTCCAGCAAAAACATTCTGGAATTTGATTTCCCAGGCTATTTGAGGGGTGTACAGTCTACTTCCAGCCCAGGCAAGCGGAAGCCAATGCCAGTATAACCTGACAGCTGGAGAGAGAGTGAAAGAATGAAATCTTTCTTAAGTGATTCTGATCCTTTTTTTTTTTTTTTTTTTTTTTTGGTAAATAAATAAAAAGATTTCATTTTCCAGAGCAAGTACTAGGTTGTGGATGCCAATTGTTTTCTTCATGGAGAGGTTAAAAAAAAAATTAGCATTTAAAAATATGCCAGCATTTAACATTTCATTTGTTTCCATAATGTCTGATTTGAGGATAAAGATCTTTTTTCAACACTAAAGGCAAAACCTCCTAATTCATCTGGCTTACAGGATCATTTACATATCCAATGGAACATTTATTTTATCTGACCAAAATTGAAGATGATACAACATTCTTGGCTGAGATTAAAAATATATAAGGATGGAATATGGATGGCAATACCCAATGTAGAGAAGAGCAGCCCAGATGATGCACTGTGGATGATAAGAATAAAATGGTTCCTAGCTAACGCTAAGTGATAACCTCAAAAGACATAGATTAATGACAGTAGTTTCTAAGATTGAAAAAGGAAAGGCAAGGATAAAAGAGGAATAAATTTAAGCATTTCAACAAAGGATGGAGAAATTTAAAGGATAATGTTAATTGAATTATGTGTTGTAACCAGATAATACTCTATTATACAAAGATGAAAGCCACAGTCATATCAAACCATCTAGCGGAAAGACGTCAACTTGAATCCTCAAGGGTTATTTTTAAAGTGTCAGATCCTATAATAATATGAATCTGAATTTCAGGAGTATAATTTTAGTTTAAGCTTCTTCATTTACAATGGTGATAAACTTAGTTTGATTGCTCAGGAACACAAATCCAGATTTACAACAATATTGGAATAAATGAAGACATTGTTATTTTTCACCCAGAATTCATTGATTTATTTTGTGTATATTTAGTGAGTTCCCCTATGTATCCATAATCCCAAATGGTTCAAAGGGCCCTGTTTTTTTCAATCTTCATTCATTCAACATACCCTTCCCAAGTTCCTTCTGTATCATAAGCACTGTACTAAATTTGAGAGCCTAGAGGAAATTAAAATATTTTTGAAGACAAGTGCTCTGCCATTTTTACTTTCCTATGCCTAGTAAGAGGGTTTGGGCTAATATATGTAGTTGATAAATGCTAAAATGAATTAAACATTGTGCAGATGAAGATATACATAAAACTATGAACTAAGAGATCCAAATAATATCTTATATGTCTAGAATCCCGAACTGAAAAAGTTGGAAGAGATCTTATATGTCATTGAAGCTTATGTTTTCTAAATTTGTTCCATGGAATAAAAGTAATCAATGTTAGTTACTAAAATAAAAGGGTTGAATGAGTCCTTGGTCAAATAAGTTTGGAGAAATAGAATCAAACAAGTTTCTTTACATCTCAAGGACTTTGATGTGCTAAACTTTTGTATTTCTCTCGGAATTGAATCTAGCACACAGCATTTCCAACCTATTCCTCCAGAGGGCGCTCTGTTTGAGCTATAGTTTATGAAACGAATGTTCTGACTTTGAGAAGGGCTCAATTGGTCCATTTTCCTGGATTTACCCCTCAAACCCAACCACACTTCACTTAATGAAAGAGAACTTTGTAACTCTGCTTAAATAACTCTGTAAATAAGTGGTTCATCTTATTTTTTTGAACAAGCTGGTTTTATCACTGGGTAGCTGTATATTAGTGATCTTTCAGAATTTGAGCTGAAATCTGCCTCACAGTCCATCAGAGGTGGTGTTGGAGAACAACTGTTTACAAGAAAAATATGACCCATGACTTACCTTTGGTATGGTTCTCAAGCTAAGAATGGTTTTTTCTATTTTTAATGATTGTAACAAATAAAAAGAAGAAAAATATAAACAGTGATCATAAGTGGCCCCCCAAACTAAAATATTGACAATCTGGATATTTACAAATGAATCTGCAAAACTGTGTTCTACAGAAGCGGTATCCAGACTTTCTGATCATACAACTCTGGAGTAAGGCAGTCCCAAAAGATCCCTGCAGCCTTGTATTCAGGTCTTTGTATAATCCCTTCCCTTGAGCAGAGGGTAGATTTAGCAACTCCCTACTATTTTTTTATTCTATTGTATTCTATTCTTCCATCCCATTCCATTCCATTCTACTCTATTCTACTGACTTTCTTCTTATTCTATTCTGCTGAATAGAATACATATGTCAAAAGAGATAGAACGTCTCTTTTACAATTAAGTTACAAAATAACTGGCTTCTGACTTGCATGCTCTCTCTTCCTCTCTTGCTGCCCCCGGAGATGCCAGCAATGATATTGTGAGCTACTCTGTAAGAAGAGAAGAAGAGGAGAAAGACTTCCAACTAACAGACAGTGAGGAACTAAGGCCTTCAGTCCAACAGTCTAGTCTACAAGAAGCTGAATCATACCAACAACCAGGGCCATGAGCTTGAAGCAGATTCTCCCTCAGCTGGGCCTACACATGTGACAACAGCCCTGGCCAACATCTTTATTTCAAGTTCATGAGAAACCTTGAGCTAGCAGCAAGCAGCCAGCTAAACTGCACCCAGATTGTTGACCTATAAAAACTGTGAGATAATGAGTGTTTGCTGTTTCAAGCATTGTGTTTTGGGGGTAATTGTTACCCAGTAATAGATAACTAACACATAACTCTGATTAGTAAAAAATTTTTGGAGCATGCAGTCCCAACATATGTATATTCAACTATGAATTACAAACATATACTACTGTAAACTTTTACTTTAAAAACAAGTAAAGCTTATCTTTTTCCATAATTTTAGGTAAAAATAAACATAGGGGGTTGTTTCAGTAACTTGTTATGGGTAGGGACGCTACTGTCTTAGTTTGTTGACCCTTTGATATATCCACATGTACTCTGGGGCACACTGTGATAGAGTAACATAGAAAATCATAATGATACAAACACTCCTAAAATTGTAAACATGGAATTTTATTTATCTAATAATTATACCCTTTGCAGAATTAGATCTTTCCATCTAAAATATTTTATTTGTTCAGAAGTGTTCATTCCTTATTTATGTTAATCAATGGGCAATTCATCACAGATGTCACCTTGGAAACCTATACTTAGTTTGGTAGGAAATTTTCAGATGTCTAAGAGAGTTTGTCTCTGTCTTAAGGATTGCTTGGTCACTGAAGAGGAATGTTAACAGCTGTGGGAGAAGCAATTAGTGTCCATTCTATCCTGATTGACAATTCTGTAAAATGCCCAGTAGCATTTTCTATGGTTTTACAAAATGGCGACCTTCTGTTTTACAGTGTTGGGTAGCTATTGAGTTCTGGGCACAGTTATCATCGTGCGGATGCCCCATGTGGCTTCTAATTAGGGAATCAAGCCTAATTTCACTCCCCAACCAGGCTGAAATATAAAAGAGAAAGATAAGACCATCATAGTGAGGTATGAACAGAGATTTCAGGCAAGCAGAATACATGAATATCAACTTTTAGGAGCATTCAATTAAAAATGCAAAGGCAGAGCTCGCTGAGAAACTGGGAGGCTCTGGATGAAAGGAGGAAGATTAGTAAGAACCCTGCGATGAATGCACTGTTTTCATACAATGCCCTAATCAGGAGGACAAGTGGCAGTTGTTATGAAGCAGTGAGATTCAGAACAATGCCTTTCCCGGGGAAGTAGTCACCACGAAACAGGGGCTGCAGTAGGACAATAGTGACTCGTACACATGAAAGAGACTAATTACTTTAGACGTTATGCCCAACATCTGGTGAGCTTCCTTGGTCCAAAAACAAAACTAGTAGAATCTTGAAAGTCGTGGGTTATTTTTCCCTTGGCTTCCAAACTTCCTATTTTTCTCACCGTGCATTTCATATTATCCCAATTATGTAAGTTAGTGCATTAATAGAGAAATACTATGATCTTCCATTTTCCCTAATTAAGACTATTAGAAAGACATTTTATGCTCTTATTTTTTTAATGAAATTCAATTTAAAGTCACTGTATCAGATCTTATTAGTTGCTACATTATAATATATAATATTTCATTGGGGGCAAAATGCCTAAATCAAAAATTAGATCCAAACTTCAAGAATACGAACTATCATGGTCCTTTGCATATATTTCATCCTGCATAAAATAAAACTTTCCTTGTATCAAGTTTCAGTCAAGAATGTCCCCAGGAAATACTACGGCATGGGAGATCTGGGAAGAAATTTTGCCATTCCATCTTTTTGCTAATAGGGTGTTCAAATTAAAGTTTGCACGTATTTTAACGAGGGTATGAAAGGTGAATAAAGAAGTTGACCCACATCGTACCATTTTTTTTAAAAGAAGCAAAATGAGAAAATTCTAGTTAATTAATACAGCAAGTACATTTAAGTGTTATTTGCATGCTGAGCATGAAGCCAGTCACAATGGGATGGGATAACACACTGAAGGGAGATATCCCCAGTGTCCAACACACAGGGACTGCTCAGTACAAGATTTTTTAATAAGTGGAAAAAGACCTTACTCTCTCCCTTAAAGAAACATTCAGTCCAGTTGGAATTAACAAACATTCCCTCATGCGATCTTCGCCAATATCTGTGAGGAAGGAAATATTTTTAAGCTAATTTTGTGATGAGGAAACTGAGGTTCTGAAAGGTTATTTGCTCAAGGTCAGAGAACTAGAAAGTGTTGAAGCAAGGAATTCAACCTTGTCTGTCTGACTCTGGAAGCCAGGATGTGAACTTGAACTAGAATCTTTCAACTGCTGATGCTTCACTACTCTGAGGGCAAAGGACTACCCTAATGATCTACTAATTTCAGTCCCGGATTCTTTTTAATATGTTTTCTTCCCTTAGCTATTATCCCCCTTAGAAATGCTAGACAATAACAATTCAACCTCCTACAGGAAATCTTCCAGGCACAATTATTAAAACACAAGTAAATATGCACACCCCTCCCCGCCCCAAAGCTTGAGGGAAAACTGTATTCAAGTCAAACCTCCAGGGCTACCCTGCAAAGCACGTGGCACGTACACAGAGCTCACAACAAGTACCACCAGGACAACTGATAGTCAGGGATGTTTTCTTTGTTATTGCTGAATGAGGGGGACCTTCCTCAATGATTTTCTGTCACATCATGAAAGTGATAAGTTCTGTGAACAGTTTAATGGCCAAAGAAAAAAATATCTGGATACTCCAAGGAGGGGATTCTCAATGTTGCTGCACTCCCAGCACATCGCACAGACATGCGTCACGGACACATAGATGTTGAAATTTTCACTAGGGCTCAGAATCCTCTATTTCTCTGGGAACAGCTTGGCACTAGCAGGGCTCAGCTGAGACTAGGGATAAAGCATCTCAGGAATTTGACAGTCAATAAAATATGGGACCTCATTTTTAGCTTATGGGGACAGAGAGTTTTTCATTTGAGGTCTAATTTTTTAAAGCCTTAACACATTTGAATAAAAGGTACTGTACAATGGATGACTATGTCAGAAAATAAAAAATGACAGTTGGGATTCCTCAACCAACAGGAATGAGTCGCTTCACATACCGAAAATAGCTTGTTGCCTGATTTTCATTTTTGCTTTAACAGCATTATATACTTAAAATATACCTTTCTTTTTAAAGTATACCATTATTCCTCAACACTACCACTCTTGAAGGAGGCTCAGCCACTCTTGGCCAACAGGTTTTATCCATTCACCCAGAATCATATCTGATGCAAAACACTGATGTCTGATTTCCCAAAAATTGACAGATTGCTCAATGCAACATAGACAGAGATTTCTAGAAACACCAGAGTTGGTCACACCCAATTTTTCTGTTCTGTCTGATTTGTAGCATATGAATGCTCTACACTGCATTCTTCCTGTAACCATGGTTGTTTGAGGTCAGAGATTTGTTCTTTCTACTCTCTGGAACCCTGCCCCAGTCTTTGGGTCTTTGTTAGTTGTATACACTAGGTAGAGACACATGATTATGGTGAGAATTAAGAAAAAGTTTTAAATCTCAGAGTATTTTTTCAGTTTACAAAATGTTTTCAGATATATAATTTGATCCTTATAGCTACTTTGCTATAAGATCATTCTACAAATTATGGAAGAAATCTGGAGAAAGTTAACAAGATTAAGACAATCAAAGTATTTAACCAAGCTTGTTTAATCTGCGGCCCAGGACAGCTTTGAATGCAGCCCAACACAAATTTATAAACTTCTTTAAAACATTACAAAAATTATGCAAGCACTTTTTTTTTTTTTTAACTCATCAGCTATCGTTAGAGTTAGTGTCTTTTATGTGTGGTCCAAGACAACCCTTCTTCTTCCAGTGTGGCTCAGGGAAGCCAAAAGGTTGGACACCCCTGATTTAAACAGTGGAGCTGGAAATCTACCCAGGTCTTCTCATTCTTAGGGCAATTCTATTTCGACCTTCCCACCAATAAGGTTAGAAACTCATGAGAAATGCACATTCTCAGTCACCCCACCTGCAGAACTACTGAAGGAGGCCCAGCAACCCATGTTTTAAGAAGCCCTCCAACTGATGTTAATGCCCACCAATGTTTGAGAACCACTAGCGTACCCTGAACACAGTAGCCTGGATAATGCTATGATTAATGCTTACAATTTTATGGCAAACTTCCTAAGCACCATGCAATATGTTGCTACTGATGGTGTCATAAAGTCACCCCAGAAACAGTCCTTGTATTATCAGTCCTTGCATTAAGCCTCCCGGAGACCTCAAAGCTGTGAGGAACAGAACAGGTAAAGCCTGTCCATACAATGCAGGTAGTGTGGCCTTGCAGGTTCCCTCCCCCTTATCCCTATCATTTGGAGATTTAAAAAAAAAATGGTTTTTACTTCCTGAAGCCATGATCATCCCACTATTCAATTCTGTTGGGAAAAAGTATTTATCCTATGCAAGAGATTTCTTAAGAGTCTTCAATGCTTTTGCAGTCTGCCCAAAAGAGCATTCTTACCGAATTCATGGGCAGCCAGAAAGAGTGATGACTTCTCTCCACCTTCGCCCACTCCGGGCATTGTAAAACTGAGCTCTTTCAAGGGCTTTATTCCATAGTTTAAAATGTGTGTGTCCCGGATTTCATCGAGAAAAGAGAAGGAGGTTAAGCCCCCTGTCATATGCTCCATAGCACTCCGCACTTCTCCTTTACAGCACTCATCACACTTCTAATTACTTGTTCAATGTCACCATCTAATTACTTGGTCCCCACATGTTCTCTATTAAGACTTTTAGAGGCCCTAAGCTCTGACAAGATAATGGTGTCTCCTTCAACACCATATGGATTTTGGAATTAAGAAAAAAATAAAAACTTTCCAATAAGTTTAAGATGTCGAACAAGGTCTTGGTAGTTACTCTCATGCTTGCTTCAAGGTTTTATTCCAAATATTATATATTAATCCTAATTTTTCAAAAGGGGGAGGAGGGTGTCTCCTCCTTTGCTGGTGCCTGAAGCATGGGGTTTGGATTTCGTGTTGGGTAACCAGCATTGTTTCCATGTAGACTGTTAGCTCCAGGTAGACCAAAGCTGTATCTGTCTTGGTCAAAGTGCAGTCCCAGTGCCGGCACCATGCCTGAGCCAAGAAAGCTTAGTAATAGGTGACTGATGGGAGACTACAGAGCAGGTGGGTGAGTGAGGGAGTGAATGGATGGAGCCAGAGAAAGAGAATGAGGTAGAAAACAGAGTGACAGGGAGGAAAAGAAAAGCGAAAGAAAGATGAGCACAGAGAGGAGACAGGGTGGAGAGAGGGCAGGAGGAAATAAAACCAGCTGGTTACTATCTTTATTTAGCTATGAATTAGGAAAGAGAGGTATTGACACTAAACTCCCTACACTCTTGCTACTGCCCAAAGAATCATCTGTTTCATTATTGCTTAATTCTGGAATAAATGTTGCCATCATCCTTTTATAGAATTATGAACTGTGTCTTTATTTACTTACATGGAACAGTTTTCAAATACGTGACAGCCCATTGCTCAAGCTGTCTTTGTCACGGAATTAGGGAAATGTAGCGTAAGCTTTAAATTTGCAGCTGCCGTCCAATCAATGAGGAGGGCTCACTGTGCTGATAGCGCTGGGATACATGAAGTTATCTACTCAACAGTCACAGTCCTTAGGACTTGTGGTATTTGTCACCCTAGAAAACGAACAGCACTTGTGCTGACAAGTTTTGTTTTTTTGTCCCAATTCACTCCTTTCTAATGAATCCATTCTAAACCGAGGTACATATTTAAATACATTTTACATGCATATCAAAAAAGCAATATGAACTGTGCTTATTGCCACAAAATCCCATGCAAATTACAGAGAACCTATACATGCAATACATTTAGCCAAAATGGGGCTTTTCGATGACATCATTCTTATAAGACATCAATACACAGCAATGATATGCAGTCCTTACTTTGTGCTTTTTCTTGATGAGAACCAAAGCATGTTTGGCACAACATACAAATTCATAAAATAAGCACCCAAGACTGGAGTTATTGCACAGGCTAAAGTTGAGTAAAGAAGGCCTATATGCTGTGTAAAAAAACTTCTATATCTTCAGGTCCCCAGATCCTAATGTGACAAGGATATTACTATCCACCAGAGTCATAAAGCCTTTTATAGAGATATTTTCCCCTTAGCCCTGTTATTTTAATTTGTTCACAGATTTTAGCACAGGCAATTTCCCTCTGCAAGGGCTTTTCACTAATAGAATTATACTGTCTTAGCGCAAAATGGCCTTTGGTTCTTAGTCCACTGGGCTCAAAAGATGACTTTCTGGTGGTGGAGAGCTCTCTGTGCCCCCCAGGAGTCCACTATTATCTGCACTGAACACCACCATCGTCTGCATCCTTCAAGAGGCTCCACAGCTGGGCCCAGCATGAAAATGACAGGCATTAGAAAGCTCCAAGAGTTGATTTTGCTTTGGCTGGGCATCGTGGCTTCTAGACTCCTGTCGATGCCATCACAACACATGCCCTTTCAATAAAAATAGATCCTAACAGGATTAAATGTAATTTAGAGTCAATAAGGAGAAGTTTGCCATCGGTGGGGGAATTATAATAGACAGTATGATCAGAAAATAGAAAATCTGGAAGGTTTTTAGGAGCACATTCCACTATAAAAATGAAAGCACAGAAAAAAGAAAAGAATTTCATTCTCAGCCACACCATTTCATAGTTCTATCTTGCACACAAATCAATCCATGGACTAGTAAGGTAAGAAGAAGCATATATTGTCATGTATACATGCTTCTTCTTACCTTACTAGTCCATGGATTGACCATGGAAGAAGATAGAGAGAGACAAGGACAGAAACAGTTTCGGGAGAAGGGAGGCCACAGTGTAATTTCTCATCAGTCTTCTTCATTTACGTAAGTGGTAAATGCAATGTTTTTGGTTCTGCATGACATGGAACTTGAACCCACAAAGGGCATATGGAGCCCACTACAGAATTATATCTGATGCAGGACAGTTTCTACATCATCCCTCAGAAGGAAGCAGCATTGGAAAGACAGTCACTCTTCTAGAAGGCAGCTCTCCATCCCCTGGGCAGTGTGGATCTGGGAAAGCCATGGAGGAACTCAGCATGGAATCAGGGTTCTGATTCAAGGGAGAATAAGCCTCACTGCAAGAGGGATGAGCTGTTTTCTTCACGCTGCCAGTGGATGGCTGTCATGGAATCACCTGCTTCAGTGTCAATGAAAGGGATAAGGAAGCACGGTGGGCATGCAGCAAGAGTCAACTGCCGAGATTAATTTCAGTAATTTTAGAGTATTTGCACTAATATTAACAGGGGAAAATAATAATAATAACCAAGTTAATGAGCACTGCAATTACTGCTTAGTGAACAGTGTTCTAAGTTTTCTTTCACGTATCCTCTCATTTGATTTGCACGACAGTCCTATAAAGTCACTAGTCTTATTTCAATTCTCACTTTATAGATGAGGGGAATAAAACTCAGAGGTATGAGTAAGTTGCTTGAGGTTGCACATTCCACAAGTGCTGGAGCTACAATCCAGCCCTGGGTGATCTGACACTATCCATGTGCTGAGCCACTCCATCTGCTCAGTCGGTGGCTGGAAACGTAATGCTTTTATCAAGGGAATAATTTTGTTGTGGTCAATGCCATTGCTGGAAAGAGTAACTAGTTTATTTAGAAGGCAGGTTTCAAAACCAAAATGGCCTAGGTGAGCATAGAAGCAAAGAACACGATGTTCGGCGTGGTCAGTGGTAGACCTAAGAAAGAAAGAAACTACACTGCTACTACTTTGTGAAATTACTAGCTGGCAAGTGTGGAAAATCAGAGGAGTTTTGGAAACACGGAGGATCTTATACTGAAATGTTGCAATATGGCTGAATCATGTGTCAGGGTAGAAAATAACTGAAGCCAGAAGTCCTTCTAACACAACCTTCTGAGGAAATGACATGTAGTAGCATTTGATGTCTTGAAACAGATTGGATGGGTTGCAACACTGGCTACACCACTTATTAGCTCTCTGGTTTAGACAAATTACCTTCCTTCAGCCTCAGTTTACTCATTTGTAAAATGGAAATAATGATTGTATAATTGAAATCATAGGGTTCTTGTATGGATTAAATGAGTCCATCTCTGTTTTAAGTTTCCACTAAAAGAATTTGACTACGTAACATCTACTGCATCAGTGAGTTAATACACATTTATAAATTGCTTAGCTATGCCAGACATCACACTAGGTGCTAGAAATATTAAGATGAATAAGGCCTCAAATTGTTCACCATCTAGAAGGGTAAAAAAAAAAATTATGTATGGCAGTTATAATAAATTGGTGATTATAGACTAGAGGTAGCAATTAATTTTTAAATATCTCAAAACTGTAACATGAACATAAAAAATATTTGTTGCCAGGATGTGTTTAAAGTATCACCTAGATGAAGTAATATGTGTACCTGCCAATTTCTATCAATTGTACCACTGTCCCCACACAGAGCCATTGCCAACATATCTACCTCCATTACTCCAAAATCCAGTGAATCCCTTTGACTGATAAAGCTGTCTTCAAAAACATTTTCTAATAATAAAAGAAAACAGAAGCTAAATAAGGTAAACTCAGGCACAAATGATAATGTAGGGAAAAAATTAGCTATAATAGGACAACCTAGAGAGAGAAAAGGTAATACTAAGACATTAACAGTGGT
The DNA here is from genome assembly GCA_004026885.1 of Lyroderma lyra. Classification (NCBI taxonomy): domain Eukaryota; kingdom Metazoa; phylum Chordata; class Mammalia; order Chiroptera; family Megadermatidae; genus Lyroderma; species Lyroderma lyra. The sequence continues at coordinate 181,685 of PVJL010001411.1, forward strand.
TATTTCTTTCCTATCTTTTATCTCTGTTTATGTATTCTCTGAATATAATATTAACTCTTCCCATGTAGATTTTTAAAACTTTTTCATAAGGTGAATAACTTTAGATCCACAAAAGATTGCGAAGGAAGTATAGAGCATTATCACATATTCTTCACCCAGCTTTCCCTGTGGTTAACAATCTTGCACAACCATGGTATATTTATTTATCAAAACTAAGCAAGATTTTCCAGTCAAGATGGCAGGGTAGGCAAACGCTGTGCTTGCATTCTCTCATGACCACATCAAAATTACAACTAAACTACAGAACAACCATCACTGAGAATCACCTGAAGCCTAGCTGAACTGAAGCCCTACCCCTAAGGACACACAGAAACCACACCGAGATTGGTAGGAAGAGTGGAGATGCAGAATGGGCTGGTCCCACACCCATGTGTGAACATTAACCCTACCAGACCTGAGGCCCTGAACCCAACTGTCCCCTCTACCTGGGCTCCTGAGCATTAAAGAGAAAAAACCAACATGATACAGAAAAATGTTAGTTACACGCAAACAAGTGGTTAGAACAAGATGGAACTTGGAGACATTTTTTTCACGTACGAGGCAAAGTACCGAAAATTAGGTACCGCGGTCTAGCGGCAGGTTTGGAAATGACGGAAAATCGGTACAGCGGTCTGGTAGGGTTAAAAATAGGGAGGGATACCTCAGCAACAGGAGTGAGGTTCTCCAGCCCAGGGTTCCCATGCTGGGGAGAAAAGTCCCTGAAAACCAGTGGAGACTGTGGCTGAGGGAGCGGCAGGGTGGCGGCGAATGGACTTACTCACTGCTGGACTCACTCGCTCTGAGCTCCAGCGCTGGGGCAGCAGCTCGAAAGGCGCCAGGGACATACAGGGAGAAACTGAGTCGTCTGACTTCAGGGCGCGGACTGAAGGGACGGCTTTCTCCCTGAAGGCGGAGCTGGAGGAAGCCATTGTTTCTTTGTTGACCCCTGCGCCCGCCTTACGTGCAGAGCACGTAGCGTCACTTTTGAGTCTCCAGCAAACTAGCCAATACCGTTCATCTGCTCTGCCCTGGTGCTTCCCTGAGACCACGCCCCACCCAACTTTTGGGCGCACCCAAGCTACTTCCAGTGGCTTTTCTCTACTGACAGCTTGCCTTGGCTCCTCCTGTGGACTTTCCTAAAATCTCTCAAAGGTTCATAAAACCTAAACAAGCAGCATCTCACTACAGCATGTCCTGTACCTCTTGCTGAGTAGCCCTAAGCCTGGCACTAGCAACCGCTGACCTCGGTTTATGGCTTGGCCTCTTAAAGCACCTCCAAGCCCAGTGCAGGTGGCAGCCATCTGTGGATTGCTTTGTGACTCATGCCAGGTGGCCCCAGGGAGAGCACAGGTTGCAGCTAAACTTGGGCTGCAGTGGATCTTAGGTTGACCAGATATAGTATTTTAAATGGGACAGAAAACAACCATTTCAAATGGTTGGTCAGCCTAGTTTCACTAGGCTAAATTCAAGTTCTCAGTAGGCTGACAATACATACTGTTTGAAACATGACAATACTGTTGTTTTCTGTCCGATTTAAAACACTATGTATGGTTGGCCTAGAGGTTATCCTCCCAGGAGGCCCCAGACTGGAATGCTCAGTGGCCAGCTTAGACTAAGCCAGAGTATCACCCAGCTGCCTCTGGGGATGACACACCCAAAGGGTAAGATGGGCGGGCACCAGTGCCACGCTAAAGCAAACCCTGTTCTGTAGGCTCATCCCTTGCACCACAGCTCCCTCACTGTAGCTTACAACACATCAGCCTGAGGGCGAATCCCTCCCATTAACATGCAAATAGCAACCAAGGCTCAACTACATCAGGAGGTCACATACAACCCACACAAGGGACACAAGGGACACACCTAGAGTACATGACTCTGGTGACCAGGGAGACTGCACCACTGGGTCCCACAGGACACCTACTATAGAAAGCCGCTCAATTAAAACCAGGAAACATAGCAACCCTACCTAACACATAAAAAACAAACAAAAAACACAAACAAAAAAACAAAAACAAAAACAAAACAGGGACGCAGCCAAAATGGGGAGACAAGGAAACATGTCCCAAATAAAAGAACAGTACAAAGCTCCAGAAAAATAATTAATGAAAATGAGAAAAGTGGGAGTTCCCTGATGGTGTAGTGGCTTAAGGCTTTGGCGCTGGA